>BDUI01002665.1:32935-47047 GCA_002335545.1 Apodemus speciosus | reverse complement strand
CAGAGACCCAGAGATAAAGAGATAGACTGGATCCAGAGACCCAGAGATAAAGAGATAGACTGGATCCAGAGACCCAGAGATAAAGAGATAGACTGAATCCAGACACCCAGAGATAAAGAGAGCAACAAGGAATCAGAGACCAAGGCTCCGAGGGGGGGCAAGGGACGAGACTCTGAAAAGCTGTACCTGACATAGTACACAGCACCTTCTCGCACACAGCGATGCCACCCGATGGGGACAGACGTGGCCGCAGGGCCCCCAGCTCTGTCTGCTGCACTGCTCTCATTGCCTCCATTCATTGTGTGTGATCAGCTCCCTTGTGCCTAACAAAACAGACATCCGTGTGGGCACTAGGAAGGTTAGACTGGGCTGGGTACCTGAGGGACAGTTCTGTCATACTGCCATGGCTACCTGAACATCTCTGCAAACATCGTGGGATCCAGTCTAAAGCCGGGGCCACCAGTTTAGCCCACACCTGCAACACAAGGACAGAGAAGGGCCTCTCAGTCTACCTAACCCAAACCCCACAGCCCAGAGCACTCAAGGAAAGGCCCACAAACAACATGATGTAGTGCCTGCAAGGATCTCGGGGATCTGCTGGCCATGTCCACAACTGTCCCCTCCAAGCYCAGTCCCTAGAGACCAGAGGAGTTCAGCACCTCAACTCCCAAGGACCACAAAACCATACCCTAACTTCTCGACATATGAAAGCCGAGTTCCCTTTGTCTAGGCACAGAAGACTTCAACAAGGAGTGTGGGCAAATTCCCATAATGCCAGGCCACTAGGAAGTTTCCCAGTGTCTGGCCACTGCTGTCCCCTCCCCCAGGAAGATCATATAAAAAGTACAGATTGCCCCACAGGTCAGCAAGCAATTGCTCAACTGCCTGGCAGGGTGGTACCGACTGAAATCCCCCCCTCCCATGCCCATTCCATCCAACAATCTCGGGTCTAATTCATTCGGATCTCCAGAGAGGCTGGAACCAGAGCTCTGTCTTCCTCCAGGATCCTGAGAAGCTCCTGGTCCTCTCAAGCCGACGGAAGGGGGATTCATAATCCCCCACTGGCTTCCAATTAACAACAAGAAGCATTCCCTGACATGTAGGGACGGCCCTTAGACCTGCAAGTACCCTTCACCAACCTCACCATCGCTCCCGCCGCACACTGACGGCTTCCAAACTTTCCCTCTCATAACAAGGCGCCCTGTCACCCAGACTGCTTCCTTCAGCTTGGGGAGGAGGGGAAGGCAGGCGCACGAAGTAGGAAGGAACTTGGGGAGAGGGCGGGTGGAGGGTGGGCGAAGCACTGAAGGGAGGGAGGTCAGGAAGGCAGAAGTCAGGCACTGAGGGGGAGAGACGGCGGGGGCAGGTGAGGGTGCAGGGCTGTGGATGGGGCCGGGGAAAGGGGCCGAAAGGACGCGGAGGGGGCAGAGGGTAGGGACAGAAGGGGAGGAGAGAGAAGGGAGGGGGAGGGGCGGGGGGGCCGGGCCCCGCACTCACCGCGGCCCATGGTTCGGCTGGCCCCGCCCTGCGCAGTCGCGGCCCAGAGGGTGAGTGGGAGGGGGTGGGAGGTGGGTCGGTGGAGCCCGAGCCTCCGGTACGGCCCCGGCCGGTCTTAGCAGGAAGCGCCGCCGCCGCCGCCGCCGCCGCCGCCGCCGCGGATCACCGAGCGGCCTCCCGCGCATGCGCCATAGGGGCCAGGGGCAGCCCTGGGGATTCCGTTCCCAGAAGGCACCGCGCAGGCTGCTACCGCCGCCGCCGTCGCTGCCGCCGCCACCGCCGCCGCCGCCGCCGCCGCCGCTGCCCGGACGGGAGAGGGGCGGGGCCGGGCCCCCGCCCAGCGGATAGCAGCGAGCCAACAGGAGGGGACGCAGTGCGCATGCGGGAGCGCGCCTACCCCTCCCCCACAACCCCCCATTAATCCCCAAGAGAACAAACACCCCACGCGGCCCCCCCCCCCGCCCTCCGCGGAAGGATCTGGGCCTCTTCCCAGGCCACTGGTGTCCAATCCCCATCCTCCCTTGGGAGGGGCCCCTTCCGAAGCCACAGTCTGTTGGGGGAGTCAGGAATGTCAGGTCCGGGAGGGGCCAGCCCTAAAAGATGAAAGTCGCGACTTGCCCTGCCCCGCCCCAAAGGCTTCCCGGGTAGTGTGCAGAGACTTGACCCGCCTCTCCAGGTCAACATGTCACAACACGACCTCAGCCTGTCAAGTCACATGACCTCTGCCTGTCACTGACAACCTGGTCTGTCTTCAGGCCAGGAGAGACCATCTGGTTCAGCCCACCCCCCACCTCTACGAACAGAAGGGGAAATGAAGGTCTGGAGCGAAGGAACAGTCTGGCCAAGGACCTGTCACTGTCGCACCGTCCAATAGCACCCGGTCTTGGTTCAGTTTCTACTTAGACAAACTCTGGCTTCCCCTCTGAGCCTACGACAGACTATGTAATAGGCCACCACATGGCCTCTGTTTGCACGGCACAAAAAAAAAAAAAAAAAAAAAAAAAAAAAAAAAAAAAAAAAAAAAAAAAAAAAAAAAAAAAGACGTTTTGCAAGATGCTTTTTACTTTTACTCAAGTTTTCTCCACAGTGCTGCTTTTTTTTTTTTTTAACCTTTATCGTTCTTTAATATACAAATGAGTAAGGTAGAATCCTTGGACAAATTAAACTAGAATCTGCGTTCCCTCGGATGACCCAGTCCCGGGCAATCATGCGTTCAAGTGCACGCACGCCCCAGTCTCTACTGTAGGTCGTGAACCCAGACAGCGAGGAGAGCAAGAGGCCGGCTCCTCAGCAGGGAGCCGCAGGACTTGGAGGAGGAAAAGGGTGGGTCCTGGGCTTCGCGAAGGGCGTGAGAGCATCACACAAAGCGGGGTGGGATAAGGAGGAGGCCGCAGGCTGCACGCTATAAAGAAYTTGAATTCTGGCTCGCAGTGCACGATTCAGAAACAAACGTTAAGGGAGCCCTTCGTCTGCGAGAAGCGGGTGGACTACCAAGGAGAGGCCAGTACCTCAGTCTTTAGGGAGCATTAGAAGGCCAAACGAGGAGATCCCTTAAGACTCGACAAGATGTCACTCCAGGTGAACAAATTGGAAACTTTAAAGAGGGTTCAAGAGCCTCGGTGGGTGCCCATTGGCTGGGAGGGGCCGGGGAAATGGGAGTCTTTTATGGAGGAGTAAGGAGGTGGGCAGACAAGTTCAGGAAGGACAGCCGTTGGGGCCGTTGGACACAGGGAGCTGGCGCCGCCCTCTTTCCTCTCCCCCCCCACCCGCGCCCGCCCGCACCTCCCACCTCCATCGATGTCCCCTGCGCGTGCGCGCGCGGACACCGGTTGCCAAACATTGCATCATCCCTCCCCTTCGCCGCCCCCCTCCTTCATCCCCTCCTTGTCGCTCTCTCCTCCCCGCGCGCGCGCGCGCGCGCGTGACTCACTCACCTCCTCCCCGGAGCCTCGTGACCCGAAGTCACTTCCGGGTCCGAGACAACGTAGACTCCCGAGCCAGAGGGTGCGATGGGGGCGGGGCCACGGGACTCCTGAGTGGCGGACGCGAGGGGCGAGGCGGAGCCAGTGCCAGCGTGCCGCTTTCTGATTGGTAGGTTCCTGGACCCTGCCCCTCCGCCCAGGAGGGGCCGGACAGCATAAAAGATACTCGCTATCCGCTCCAGAGGTCACTATCTTGAGCCTAACACGTCGATTGTATCATGTTGAAGATGAGCGGGTGGCAGCGACAGAGCCAAAATAACAGCCGGAACCTGAGGAGAGAGGCGAGTACTGACAACGCCTACCCCTTACCTTTCCATTTCCATAAAGCTGGAGGCAACTGTTCCAGAGGATGTAGCCCCACCCCTTCCACTGTAAGCTTGTAGACTGAAGGAGGGTGAAGGCGGGGAATCCCTGACTCAGGAATGGTGCTTGCAGACCCCCCTCTTCCTTTGGGCGATTGCATTCCCGTTCCCTTGTCTCTTTGGTCCCTGCTCTGCAAAGGGACTACAGTTGCCTTCGGGAATTTGTCTCTGTACTGCGAACTGCGGGCCATCTTAGGCCCGGGCAGTTCGAAGGAAAGGCGGGGCAGCAGGACACACCCCCAGTGTTGGGGGACCCTGGCTGTTTCAACCTTTTCTTCACCAGCCTCATTCCCCCCAGCTCTTTGAGGCTGAAGCGCCTCGGGGGCCAACATGGTCACTTTTAGTAGCTGACTCTGAAGTTCAAGAGAACTCGAAGACTGACAGATCTTTCCAGTGGTGGTGCTGGTGGGAGGAGCATAGATGGGTTTTTCCCTTTTCCCCAGAGGTTTCTGGGTTTCCGTACAAGAGAGCAGCCTGGATCTCTTTAACTATGGGAAATGCTTTGGGATCTCTCCAGGGTCTTCTGCTTCTCCCAAGACTGATCTCTGCTGCTTTCCTCAGTCCTCTCCCGACTAATCTGTGTAACCATTGCATCAGGCCAGCCCACTGTTTGTCTCTGCACCCTCAGGCCTGGGGCTCCTCTGCTGATGAAAGCCANTTTTTTTTTTTTTTTTTGCTTTTTCTAGGGTGTTGTTTCCTTCCTTGATTTGGTATTTTCCATCTTTATTCTTTGTAGAGCTGGATTTGTGTAAAGACTTTTTAAATTTGGTTTTGTCATGGAATATCTTGTTTTTTTCATCTATGTTAATTGAATGTTTTGCTGGGTATAGTCACCTGGGCTGGYCTTTGTGTTTTCTTAGGGTCTGTATGACATCTGCCCAGGATCTTCTAGTTTTCATATTCTCTGTTGAGAAATTTGGTGTAACTCTGATAGGTCTGCCTTTATATGTTGCTTGACTTTTTTCCCTTACTTCTTTTAAAATTCCTTCTTTGTTTTGTTCATTTGGTCTTTTGACTATTTTGTGACAGGAGGAATTTTTTTTTTTGTCTAATGTATTTGCAGTTCTGCAGACTTCTTGTATGTTTATGGGAATCTCTTTGTTTAGATTAGGAAAGTTTTCTTCTATAATGTTGTTGAAGATATTTACTGTTCCTTTAAGTTGGGAATCTTTGCTCTCTTCTATACCCATTATCCTTAGGCTTGGTCTTTTCAAGGTGTCCTGGATTTCCTGGATGTTTTGGGTTAGGATCTTTTTCGCATTTTGCATTTCCTTTGACTTCTATGGTATCTTCTGTACATGAGATCTCTCTTCTATCTCTTGTATTCTGTTGGTGATGCTTGCATCTATCACTCCTGCTCTCTTTCCTAGGTTTTCTATCTCCAGTGGTATCTCCCTTTGTAATTTCTTTTTTGTTTCTATTTTAGATTTTAGATCTTTGATGGTTTTGATCAATTCTTTCACCTGTTTGTTTGTGTTTTCCTGTAATTCTTTAGGGTATTTTCTTATTTCCCCTAAGGGGATTTCCCCTGTTTACCTGTGTTTTTCTGTATTTCTTTAAGGGAGTTATTTATGTCCTTCTTAAAGTCCTCTATCAGCAACATGAGATATGGTTTTAAATCAGAGGCTTGCTTTTCTTGTGTGTTGGGACATCCAGGCTCGCTGTGGTGGGAAAACTGCATTCTGATGATGCCAAGTTACCTTGGTTTCTATTGCTTATGGTGTTGCCCCTGCTTCTCCCCATCTTGTTATCTCTAGTGTTAGCTGGTCTTGCTGTCATTGACTGTAGCTTGTCCCTCCTTCAAGCCTGTGTGTCAGCAGTCTTGGGAGACCAGTTCTGTCTGGGAGGAATTTGGGTATGGAGAGCTGTGGCACCAGGTCAGCTCTGGAGCACAGACAGAAACCAGAAGGTTTCTTTCCCTGGCTGTTCCTTGCTTCCTGTGTTCTGATGGCTTTGGGTGTGTCCCTCTTAGGCCAGGAATTTGAGCAGAAGTGGTGATCCTATCTGTGCTCACAGGCATGTCACCACTCCTGAGAGATAAGCTTTCTCCTGGCAGTATTTGGGTATAGAAAGCTTTAGCAAATGATCAGCTCTGGGTGCTTTAGCCCAGGATCAGCATCTTGTATTTTTTTAAAAGGAGTTATTTATGCCTTTCTTCAAGTCCTCTGTCATCATCATGAGATGTGATTTTAAATCCAAGTCTTAGTTTTTTTTGCGTGTTGGGGTATCCAGGACTTGCTGTGGTGGGAGAACCGGGTTCTGATGATGCCAAGTAGTCTTGGTTTCTGTTGCTTTGGTTCTTGCACTTGCCTCTTGCCATCTGGTTATCTCTGGTGTTAGTTTGTCTTCCTGTCTCTGACTGAAACTTGTCCATCCTGTGGGCCTGTGAGCTTGTTATCTTAGGTGTGTCAGCACTCTCGAGAGACAAGTTCTCCCTGGGTGGGATTTACGCATGGAGAGCTATGGCACAGGGTTAGCTCCGAGATGCAGATACTGGAAAGATCCTGTCCCTGGCTTGTCTGTGGTTCCTGTGCCCTGTGGGCTCCTGGCGGGTCCCTCTGTGGACAGTTATTGGAGCAAAAGTAGTGGTCTCACCTGTGAACTTAAGGGTGACATCACTTCTGGCAAACCAGCTCTCTCTGGGCAGGATTTGGGTATGGAGGGCTGTGAGATTCTTCTGTTGTGAATTCTCTGTTTAGCTCTGTAGCCCATTTTAAAATTGGGTTATTTGGGGTTCTTTTTGGAGGTTAGCTGTCAGGAGGTGATCTATGCACAGGTAGCCTGGTCCCAGGTTGAGCACCAACCTTGAAACCCAGCAACCTAGTAGGTGGGGTTCCACCTACATGGGATGGAAGGAGTTCAGTCACACCCCTTTGGCCCCTGTTCCCTGTTTCAGTTACAGTCCCTACAGTCCCCTGCAGGAGAGGTGTGTGACTATCAGTCATATAGGAGCAGCACCAAGCCTTCACACATGTAAATAAGGTTTCCCCAAGCTCTCAGTCCAAGCCAATGAGAAGTACCTGCTGTCAAACCCTGAATCACCCCCAAAACTGTATATCAATCCTATCCGGGGAATTAAAGGTGTGTCAGAACTACTCTGTTGTCTGAGAGCTTCTATCATAAGAGCTGTAACACTTGGGAAAAAGTCTGCTCTCCCAAAACACCAGCAGCAGCTCTGCTGTAATCTTCCCTGGCTAGGTGGCCTTTCATTGGCCCACCAAACCTGACTCAGTGCAGGGTGATTTGGGTAACCAAGATGGTACCATGGCGAAGACTGAGGGGGAACCAGCTGCAGTGGTGGCACAAGTGACTTCCCTGCCTGCTCCCCCCTTCCCTCTGCCAGAACTCTTGCACCCAGCGGGGTCTCCACCCCATAGGCCCAAAGTTAGCTTCTTGAGTCCTTTATATGTTTTGAATATTAGTCCTCTATTGGATGTGGGGTTAGTAAAGATTTTTTCCCCAATCTGTAGGTTGCCGATTTGTCTTTCACCTTACAGAAATTTGTTAGTTTTGTGAGGTCCCATTTATCAATTGTTGATCTTACAGCCTCTGCCATTGGTGTTCTCTTCAGGAAATTTCCCCCTGTGCCAATGAGTTCCAGGCTCTTTCCCACTTTTTCTTCTATTAGATTCAGTGTATCTGGTTTTATGTTGAGGTCCTTAATCCACTTGGACTCGAGCTTTGTGAAAGGTGATAAATATGGATCTATTTTCATTCTTCTACATACAGATAGCCAGTTAGACCAACACCACTTATTGAAGATGTTTTCTTTTTTCCATTGTATGTTTTTGCCTTCTTTGTCAAAGATCAAGTGTCCATAGGTATTTGGGTTTATTTCTCGGTCTTTGATTCTACTCCATTGATCAACCTGTCTGTCTCTGTACCAATGCCATACTATTGCTTTATAGTACAGCTTGAAGTCAGGGATGGTTATTCTCCCAGAAGATCTTTTATTGCTGAGAAGCGTTTTAGGTATTCAGAGTTTTTTTTGTTGTTGTTGTTTTGTTTTTCCATATGAAGTTGAGAATTGCTCTTTCTGTGTCTATGAAGAATTGTGTTGGAATTTTGATGGGGATTGCATTGAATCTGTAGATTGCTTTTGGTAAGATGGCCATTTTCTCTGTGTTAATCCTACAAGTCCATGAGTCTGGTAAATCTTTCCATCTTCTAATGACTTCTTTGATTTCTCTCTTCAGGGATTTGGAATTATTGTCATACAGATCTTTCTCTTGCTTGGTAGGGGATACACCAAGATATTTTATATGATTTGTGCTATGGTGAAGGTGTCATTTCCCTATTTCTTTGTCTTATTCATTGCCATCCTCTCTAGGCTGTCTTTGGCCAGGAGGGCCCCTTGYAGAATCATGATCTGTAACCCCGATACATATTCTGTCTCACTGGTCTACCTTGCTCTCCTGCACCCTGGTTGTCAGCACCCTCCATCACTTCTCCTTGCACAGGGGGTTGGAACTCTGTGTTCGACCACATAGGGTCTCTGAATATAGTAAGGTGGTAAACTTCCTCTGTGATAGGGCTACCCTTGTTGGGCCTGGCCTTCAGGAGTGATCCCTCGTTCTTTTCCCCACTCCCACTATACTGGTAATTTTGCTGGTAATTGTGTGAAGGACCCCTATGACATGGATGGCATCTATAATGGTTATGGTGTGCTGAGAGTTACTGCCTTGAGCTGGAACTCCACCAGGGCCTATAATATTTGCTCCCTCAGCACCCTTTTTCTCCTTCAACAACATCAAACTGTATAGTCTCTCCATCTCCTATACTGTGAAGGTACTTTCTGGGGTTTTTCTTTATGGCAGTCTAGTGTACAAATATGTCTTCCTTGGTGTCATTCCTGTTGATGAAACTGTATCTGTTCCTTATATTGAACCTTTTTACTGTTCCCAAAACCTCTGTTGCAATGACCTTTTTGTCCCCACCAGCAGGCTCCACTGGCTGATGTGAGGCTGAGTGGGCCACCACTACCCTCGTTGCTGCCTGTGGAGTTAGGCTCGGTGTCAGTGGTGCTGAAGGTGGCTGCTGGGTCTAGACCTCACTGCTCATGGTTGCAGTGATGGTGCTGGGACCAGCAATGATGGTGGGGCTCTCAGGGTTCTCTGGGGTCCGCTCTCCTCCAAGACTTCTAGCATGAAGGATTGGTTGTATTTTCCGAATGGTTTTCAGCATCTAATGAGATGATCATATGATTTTTTCCCCTTGAGTTTGTTTTATAGTGTATTAAGTTGATACATTTTTTTAAAAAAATTTTTATTTTGAACCATCCCTGTATTTCTGGGATAAGGCCTACTTGATCATGGTGAATGATGGTTTTGATTTGTTTTTGGATTTGTTTTGTGAGATTTTATTGAATATTTCCACATCGATAGTCATAAATGAGATTGGTCTGAAGTTCTCTTTCTTTATCGGGTCTGCACTGTTTTTGTATCAGTAACCATGACTACAAAAATGAATTAGGAAGTGATCCTTCTGTGTCTATTTTTTGGAATAGTTTGAGCAGTATTGGTATTAGTGCTCCTTTGAAGGTCTAGTAGCATTCTGCGCTAAAACAATCTGGCCCAGGATTTTTTTGGTTGGGAGGTTGTTAGTGACTGCTTCTATTTCCTTAAAGGTTATGGGACTCTTCAGATAGCTTATCTGATCTTTGTTTAACTTTCATACATGGTGTCTGTCTAGAAAATCACCTGTTTTGTCTAGGTTTTCCAGTTTTGTTGTGTATAGGTTTTTAAAGTAAGATTTGATGYTTCTTTGAATTTCCTTAGTTTCTGTTGTTATGTCTCCATTTTCATTTCTGATTTTGTTATTTTGGATGTTGTCTCTGCCCTTTAGTTAGTTAGGCTAAGGATTTATCTATCTTGTTGATTTTCTCAAAAAACCAGCTCTTGGTTTTGTTGATTCATTGTATGGTTCTTTTTGCTCCTAATTGGTTGATTTAGCTCCGAGTTTGATTATTTCCTGCCGTCTACTCCTCTAGAATGTGTTTGCTTTTTTTTGTTCTAGACCTTTCGGGTGTGCTGCTAAGTTGCTAGTATAGGATATCTCCAATTGCTTTTTAAAGACACTTCAGTTTCCATGAATATGTGGGCCTTCTCTCTTTTTGGTGTTATTTAAGTCTAGTGTTAGTTTGTGGTGATCTGATAGAATGCATGGGGTTATTTCAATCTTCTTGTTTTGTGTCTGATTATATGAACAGTTTTGGAGAAGTTTCCATGAGGTGCTGGGAATTGGGGAACTGAAGCCCAGGTCTTGTCTAGTGGTACAATTGGGAAAAGTACAGTCAAACTCCCTGCACTTAGCTTTCCAAGAGATGGTCAGTGGATATGGCTCAACAACTGATGCCACATAGACCATGCCCAGCTGAAGCATAACCCAGATGATTACCTACTTAAAATCACATCAGAACTCCAAATTAAACAAGGACCATGAGTAACCTCTGACACTAGTTCAAAACACTCAGGCCCCCCCCACCCTGTCTCTCTCTCTCTCTGACTCTCTTCTCTTCCTGACTCCTTTCTCCTTCTCTCCTGATTCCCACTCCCCCTTCCCCACTTTAATTCTTTGCCCTCCACTTAGCTCTCCACTATTTGCCCCTCCCCCAGCCCCACAGAGAGGGCTGTTTCACAACAGAGCAGCTTTCTGATTGGCAATGCATGCCCTGAGCTCTCTGCCTTCCCCTGCCCAAACTAAGGAACAGCCCCACCACCTATGTTGTGGGCCAAAAAGCAGACATGGGCTTGCTCTCTCACACCATCCGTCCCTGTGGCTAGAGAGGCAAAAGGAGCACAGCTATGAGTACCCTCTCATTCTCTCCAGCCCTGACAATATGATGCCACCAAGTCCCTATGCTTCTTTTCTTTTCACTCCATTTTCAGGATGTACACCAAAAAAAAACAAACAAACAAATAAATACCCCCACCAAAAAAAAAGGCAAGAAAAAGAGGTTGGGATGGGGAAGAGAATCATGGACTGTCTCTTTCATTAAGACCCACCATGGGAGCCACAGAGAAGGCATTTGACTATTGAGTCACAGAATAATTCTCCCATAGAAGGCCTCTACATGCTTCCAGTCTCAAATCTTGACCCTGGCACTTCAAATTTCTGCTAGGCTAGCTAGATGCTTCCTTTTCCACTGAGGCCAGACAAGGCAGCTCAGCTAGTAGAAGGTATTCCCTGTAGGGGTAACAGCTTTTKGGATAGTCCCTATTCCAGTCGTTCAGGAGGATCCACKTGAAGGTCAAGCTGCACATCTGCTATACATATTCTGGAAGGTGTAGGTCCAGCCCATGCATCTTCTTTGGTTAGTGGTTCAGACTCTGAGAGCCCCAAGATCCAGGCTAGTTGACTATTGGACTTCCTGTGGAGTTCCTATCCATTTTGGTGCCCACAATCCTTCCTCCCATTCTTCCATAAGAGTCCCCAAGCTCCATCCACTATTTAGTTGTGGGTGTCTATATCTGTCTGAGTCCGATGCTGGGTGGATCCTGTCAGAGGACAACATGATTCTGTCTGCAAGCATAACAGAGTATCATTAATAGTCTTAGGGATTGGTGCTTGCCCTTGGGATGGATCTCAATTTGGGTCAGTTATTAGTTGGGCATTCTCTCAGTCTATGCTACCTCCCCCATTCCTGCATTATTTGTAGACAGGATAAATTTGGAGTTGAAAATTTTGTGGGTGGGTTGGTGACTTTATCGCTCCACTGGGGTTCTTGTCTGGTTACAGAAGGTGGCCTCTTCAGGTTCCATAGTCCCAGTGTAATGAGTCACAGCTAAGGTCACCACCATTGATTCTTGAATATTTCCCTTATCCCAGGTCTCTGTCTAGTCAACTTCTCACCCTTGTCAGTTGCAGATTTTCCATTCATTTTCATGGCCACCTAGCCTACGCTTTGTAGGCTTCCCAAGCCCTGGTTTTAAAAGGTCACGAAATGGACCATTAGTATTTGCAGTTAGTTTACTGAACTAGAAAGAAATGCTTTTGAGATTCCAGCACTTGTCTTCCACTTTAGAGTAAGAAAGAGCACGCTATGATTTGTGGTATCAGCTGCTGGCCCATGACCAGCGGCCATGTGAGCCAAAGGTCTTGTGGATGTTAATGACTGTGAACACTCTGTGCTRTTATATATTGTGTCTGGAAAAACAAATGAAGAAGTGACCTAAATTTTGAACTCTTACTGTAGAAACCAGCATTGAAAAGAAAAAAATCTTTGTTTTTGTTATCATTTTTTAAATATTTACAATGACTATTAAATATTCCAGAAAGCTGTGGGAGAAAAATATGATTAGGTACATGTGTTCTATCATTCAAGAGACACTAACTAGTCATGAAAACAACATCGGTAACAAAAACCAATTGTTTTTGGAACTTTCTCCAAAGACTCTCCTTGATTACTTTTCTTCTCTGTCTTACAACTCCCTGAGCCATTTTCCTTTTCCTTTCTTTTCTTTTTAATATACCATAATAGCACAGTAACTGGGCCACTTCTTAACTCCACGTGGCTAACACACACTCCTCTCTGATATTCTTGAGTTAATGATTACTGAATCTGTATTTCATTTTTCCTACCCCAGACCTAATCAGGGAGGGGCCCCTTGAGGACGCTCCTCCCCAGCTCTTACATGATTGTTTCTCTGTTTTCTTCAGCTCTCCTCCCTGATCTTTCTGYTTCCCTGGCATGGTGGTACTTCTTTGAGCCATTTTCATAAGGACTAATTCTATACTTATTCTGAAGCTAAAGGTACCATAGCTGAAGGTGTCTGGTGACCCCTGATTTGAACAGCTTTGTTATTATTCTCTCAATACATGCACAATTGAATCTTTGCTTAAGAGAAAGAAGGTGAGTTTTAAAGTTCTTCAATGTTCTAACAAATGAGATATATCTGAACCAAATTGAGAGCTCTCACCAGTAGTTTTAGGTCTATGTACCACTGAATCTCCAACCTGTAGTTTTAATTAGTTAAAACTAAGTGTATTTCAAAGATTTCATATTTATGTGATTTTTGAAAGGGACAGGGGAAATATGATGGAATATTAACTATATTCCAATGGCTTTTGCAAACAGTCACCATATGTCATTTCAAAGGAATTATATTTTTCTTTTATATATATGAAACATCTATATCTTCATATTTAATTTTCTTTATGATAGATTTTTTAAAAATAATTCATTTATTTTTATTTATTCACTTTACATCTCTGCCTTCATCAGACCTGTACATTAGCTTCTTTCCCTGCATCCATCTTCAGTCATCTTTTTTAGTAATATTGTCTAGAATATCGCAGGCAAAACCTGGAAAGACATGACATTTATTGATGCAGGTTTGATTTCATTAGGCCTTACCTATCACGATAATCAGATTCTTGAGTATAAGTGGAGACACAGAGTAGCAAAGTGATGGGACACTGCCAAACCTCAGACATAAGTGGCAGTCTGTGAGATTCCACTTAGAAACTTCAAACTCTGTCCCCAGTGCTCCAGCACAAAGAAGTTATGCCTCATACAACCTTTGCTAATGGACACTGAAGAGATGGCAGGTTGTTTTGCTGGTCACGTTAAGCTAATTTCATTACTATCTCGAGGACATCATGGAATATGTTCAAACATCCCATAAGTATCATGTTGAAAATATTATCTACTTTCCTCTGTTTACTCTAGCTTCTGCTTCACAAAGCAACTTAAACAGAAGCTCTAGCATTTGAAGTGATCTCATGAAGAAAATGCAGACTGTAAGCATCCTTTAGGTTCTGAAGCCTTGCCCCTAACAAGCCAACAAGGGAAGTCAAACCTCACACAACTTTTGTCAGCAATGGCCCACCACAAATAAGAAATTTTGTTCTAATGGGACACAGTGAACAGTTTTGCTTTTCTGTCTTCCAGTCATGATGCATCTCAGGACTCTTTTTTGAACCTCCTGAAGTATTTAAGAATATTCTATAAAATTCCCTGCAGAATATCATATATTATTATTATTATTATTATTATTATTATTATTATTATTATTATCTCTATCATCTGCATCAAAAAGTGTCATAAAACATAAATTCCTATACTTGAAGTCATGCTGTTAGGTCAACCAGTGACAAAGAATGAAGTCAGGAAATAGGTTAAATTGATCTAGCTTTACCCTAAGCATAAGCATAACCCTGTTTTCCTTTTTTTTTCTTTTTTTTTATTGGATATATTCTTTATTTACATTTCATTTCCCTTTTCCTGGTTTCCCTGCCCCGCCCCAATGTCCCATATGTCTTTTTCCCTC
>BDUI01002664.1:80779-96533 GCA_002335545.1 Apodemus speciosus | reverse complement strand
AGAAGGCAGGTCAGCTATATTAGCCTAGTAACTTAGATTTAGATAAGTAAACCTTTTATTATCCAGCAACCTTAAATTTTCTGTAAGACAAAGTCTTATCCCCCTCTGCTGCCTCAAGAAGGACCAAGAAGAAGCACCTCTGCTGGGGCTTGGCTCCCAGCAAAGTGGAAGGCAGGAAATCATCAAACTCAGGGCTGAAATCAACCAAGTAGAAACAAAAAGAACTATACAAAGAATCAACAAAACCAAGAGCTGGATCCTTGATGAAATCAACAATATAGATAAACCCTTATCCAAACTAAACAGAGGGCACAGAGACAGTAATCAAATTAACAAAATCAGAAATGAAAACAGAGACATAACTACAGAAACTGGGGAAATCCAAAAAGTCATCAGATCCTAGTACAAATCCTATATTAAACAAAAGTGGAAAATATGGATGTAGTGGACAATTTACTAGACAGGTAGCAGGTAACAAAGTTAAATCAGGATCAGATCTCTCATACCTTAATGAAGACCTAATACCAATACTCTTCAAACTATTCCACAAAATAGAAACAGAAGGAACACTACCCAATTTGTTCTATGAAGCCACAATTAAGCCGATACCAAAACTGCACAAAGACCCCCCCCAAAAGAGAACTTCTGACCAATTTCTCTTATGAATATCAATGCAAAAATACTCAATAAAATTATCACAAAGCAAATTCAAGCACACGTCAAAATGATCATCCATCATGATGAAGTAGGTTTCATCCCAGGGATGCAGGGATGATTCAACACATGGAAATCAATCAATATAATCCACTATGTAAACAAATTCAAAGAAAGAACATGATCATCTTATTAGATGCTGAGGGAGCATTTTACAAAACCCAAGACCCCTTCATGATAAAAGTCTTGGAAAGATCAGGAATTCAAACCCATAGCTAAACATAGTAAAAACAATATACAGCAAACCAGTAGCTAACATCAAACTAAATGGAGAGAAACTTGAAGCAATGTCATTGAAATCAGGGACTAGACAAGGCTGTCCACTCTCCCCCTGCCTGTTCAACATAGTACTTGAAGTCCTAGCCAGAAAAACAAACAACAAAAGGAGATCAAAGGGATCCAAATAGGAAAGAAAGAAGTCAAAATATAACTTTGCAGATGATATGATAGTATACATAAATGACTCCAAAAATTCCACCAGGAAAATTCTAAACCTGACAAACGACTTCAGCAATGTGGCTGGATAAAAAATTAACACAAACRAGTCAGTGGTCTTCGTCTACTCAAAGTATAAACACGCTGAGATAGAAGTTAGGGAATTGATACCATTCACAATAGCCATAAAGAATATAAAGTATCTTGGTGTGATTCTAACCAAACAAGTGAAAGATCTGTATGACGATAACTTCAAACCTCTGAAGAAAGAAATCAAAAAAGAGCTCATTAGATGGAAATATCTCCCATGCTCATGGATAGGCAAAATTAAAGTAGTAAAAATGGCATTCTTGCTGAAAGTAATCTATAGATTCAATGCAATTTCCATCAAAATTCCAGTTCAATCTTCATAAAGTTAGTAAGAACAATTCCCAAAACCATCTGGAATATAAAAAACCCAGGAGAGTTAAAACTATTCTCAAAAATAAAAGAACTTCTGAGGGAGTCACCATCCCTAACCTCAAGCTGTATTACAGAGCAGTAGTGATAAATACATCATGGTATTGGTACAGAGACAGGCAGGTATATCAATAGAACAGAATTGAAAACCCAGAAATGAACCCACACACTTATGGTCACATGATCTTTTACAAAGGAGCTAAAAATGATCCAATGGAAAATAGACAGTGTTTTCAACAAATGTTGCTGGTTCAACAAGTTTTCAACATGTAGAAGAATTCAAATTGATCCATTCTTATCTCCCTTTACAAAGGTCAAGTCTAAGAGGATCAAGGACCTCCACATAAAACCAGATACACTGACTCTAATGAAAGAGAAATTGGGGAAAAGTCTCAAACACATGGGCACAGCAGAAAAGTTCCTGAACAGAACACCAGTGGTTTATGCACTAAGATCAAGAATTGACAAATAGGACCTCATAAAATTGCAAAGCTTCTGTAAGGCAAGGGGCACAGTCAATAGGACAAAATGACAACCAACATATTGGGAAAAGATCTTTACAACTCTACACTCAATAGAGAGCTAATATCTGATATGTACAAAGAACTCAAGTAGACTCCAGAGAATCAAATAACCCTTTTATAAAAGGGGTGCAGAGCTAAACAATGAATTTTCAACTAAGGACACTGGAATGTGTGAGAAACACCTAAAGAAATGTTCAACATCCTTAGTTATCAGTGAAATACAATCAAAACAACCCTGAGATTCTACCTCACACCAGTCAGAATGGCTAAGATCAAAAATTCAGTGACAGCAGATACTGACAATGATGTGGAGACAGAGGAACACTCTTCCATTGCTAGTGGGATTGCAAGCTGGAACAACCACTCTGGAAATCAGTCTGGTGGTTCCTCAGAAAATTAGACATAGTACTAAATCAGGACCAGCTATACCACTCCTGGGCATATACCCAGAAGATGCTCCAACATGTAATAAGGACATATGCTCCACTATGTTTATAGCAGCCATATTTATAATAGTCAGAAGCAGG
Source organism: Apodemus speciosus (assembly GCA_002335545.1). Taxonomy (NCBI): domain Eukaryota; kingdom Metazoa; phylum Chordata; class Mammalia; order Rodentia; family Muridae; genus Apodemus; species Apodemus speciosus. The sequence goes on along the minus strand of BDUI01002664.1, from coordinate 93,874 downwards.
AAAGAACACAAATGTCCCTCAGCCGAGGAATGGATACAGAAAATGTGGAACATTTACACAGTGGAGTACTACTCAGCAATTAAAAACAATGACTTCATGAAATTCTTAGGCAAATTGATGTTACTAGAAAATATCATCCTTTGTGAGGTATTTCAATCACAAAATAACACACATGATATGCACTCACTGATAAGTCTATAATAGCCCAAAAGTTTGAAATATCCAAGATACAATTCACAGATCACATGAAGCTCCAGAAAATGTAAGACCAATGTGTGGATACTTCGGTCCTTCTTAGAAGGAGCAAAATACCCATGGGAAGAGATATAGAGACAAAGTGTGGAGCAGCAACTAAAGGAAAGGCCATTCAGAGACTGCCCCAACTGGGGATCCATCCCATATACAATTGCCAAACCCAGACACTATTGTGGATACCAAGAAGTGGTTGCTGAATGGAGCCTGATATAGCTGTCTCCTGAGAGGCTCTTCCAGTGCCTGACAAATACAGAGGTGGATGCTCATAGCCAACCATTGGACCGAACACAGGGTCCCCAAAATATGAACCAACCCTAACCCCCAGAGCTCCCAGTGACTAAACCTCCAACCAAAGAGTACACATGGAGGTATTCATGCCCCAGCTGTATATGGTGGAAAGGTTGGCCTTGTTGGATATCAGTGAGAGGAGAGGTCCTTGTTTCTGTGAAGGCTCATTGCCCCAGTGTAGGGGAATGTCAGGACAGGGAAGTGGGAATATGTGGGCTGATGAGCAGGAGAAGGGAGAACTGGATACAGAGTTTTCAGAGGGGAAACCAGGAAAGGAGATAACATTTGAAATATAAATTAAACAATCTCTAATAACTTCAAAAGAAAAATCCAGGAATAAAGTCAAAATTCACAGTGCAAAGACAGAGAATGTAAAGTTTGTTGAACTATTTCTAATGGCTTAGAAAATATAATAGAAAATGAACAACCATTCATTTCTTTTATCTCAAATATAAATTTGATTTTGCCATATTTTAAAGAAAATTAAGCAACATTATGCTATATTTGGTAAAGACCAGGGACTACATAAAACCCCATGCTACTCCTGTATTTTAATAACATGGTAATAAATGAAATAAATGGACAGGTCTAATTTGTGGAAAAATTGTACAGAGCTGAGTGGACCACCTAAGTTTTGGTGTTCTGAGAGACAGTGGAGGAAAAGTACATTTCTCCATAAATATGTAGATTTAAATATGCGTGCTTACAAATGTTTGAATTATTTCTCTTGCCGATACAGTTACACTCCACACAGATTTCTATTGCTTCACTCCATTTTTCTTGTTGTCTTCCTGCAATAACTGAATATCTGTAAAATAACATGGTCTGCATGTGGGCAGAAGATGCTGAGTAAAATTGAATTATAAATCTCATTAGCTTTTAGTGCTTATCTCCAGTTGTTCTACCTGAACAAAAGAAGGAGACAGAGAAGAAAGCTTTTGGAGGTCTGTTAACATTCATATTTTCAGTAGACTGACAAATTATCTTTGAGGATTACTTGAATTTTTTTTACATCATATGAAATGCTGAGAAAAGAAGATGGAAGATCAAGCCAAGGGAGTAATATAGTGTGAGAACTGGGGACTGTTCCTGTCTGATGTTTAGATTCTTCCCAGTCAAAGTTCTCTGGTCAGACACATAGTCCAGGTCACAGAGATCAGAGAAAATTCAATTCTTGATTTCTCATACCTCTCTATTTCCATAGCACCAAAAACAGGGTTGTAAAAACATGTTCTTAAAACCCATTCTTCTATGGGTTCATCCTGGGTTACAGCCAGGAGGGAATATTCAGTAACTGCTTTGCCTGTTTGCAGAAAAATGATAGAAATTTAATCTTCCTGAAAGATGTAGGATATAATCTGATGTCCAACGAGTTCCAGAGAAGGGACCTTTATCAACTCCCTCAGTTTGCAAGAGGGGAAACTTCTAGAAAGTTTTAACATTCTACTTTTGAGAAACGTGTTTCTTTCATGGCTATATGAATAGAATTCATGGCTCTCATTATTTGTCTAAATCCAGCCAACATTTGTTCTCAGAGTCTGCTGAACTTGGATTTAACATCTATGTCTAACAAGATAAACCAATTTGAAACCTTGATTACATATTTATAAATTTTTGCTCAGGGAAGTTAAAAACCATTTCTAGCACATAGATCTATTCTTGTCCTCAGTGTGGAGTCTCTACGCTCAAATCAGGTTGTCTGCCAAAATTCTTGTCACAATGATCATCTATACTGTATGAGGACTAATAAAAGAAAACTAATATTGATATGCCTTACCTATTATAGTTATTGATGCCTGTCTTAGTCCACTTTTACTGATATAAAATAGTACTGCAGATTGTATAAGAAATGTACTTAGTACATCTTTGAGGGATATGATATTCAAGATCAATGTATGAGATTAGTCACCTCAAGAAAGTTTCTGCATGCTCCCAAGATGACATTTTTATAACTCAAAAGTGGTAGAGAGCAAGATGATCATATTGGGGCAAAGCGCTAAAGAAGTGTTACATTCCTTTTTCTAAAGGGCTTAATTTTTTTCATCAAAATACAAGCCCTCAATAACTACTAAGTGAATGTGCTGCATTTTAATATTTTTGTATTAACAATAGCAAAATTTAGAGTACATTCAAGACCTATACTATAGATTAATGCACATCTCCATCTTCAGTGTAGCTAAATTCCATTCTTGACTAGGAGCCCTCAAGGACAAGCTAAAAACTAGCAGGTGATCTTCCTGAGATGGTTCCATCATGTTCTGTTAAAGTTTATGAATTGCTTCTTTAGGCAAAGCTGAGAAGAATTTCATTTTAGGAAAGATTCCTTCTATTAACTTGATTTTTTCTGTTATTGTTAAATACAGATATAACAATCACTAGGTATTAGCTCACCCTTCTGAGCTGATCTCTGCATACCAATTAAGATGTACTCGTTTGTAGTGATGCTAAAAAGACAAAATGACTTCTTTTTTTAAGATCTGATGACTTTTTTTAATTTAATCTTTTCTTTTTTTACAGGCCAGATTTTATTCTCTCCCCCACCTCCATCTATCCTCTGACTGTTCCACATCCCATAACTCCCTCCCCTGTCTCCAGGGGGAGGTCCTGAACCCATACCAATATCCAACCAGAACTCCCCACTACATGGGGCGTCAAGCCACTTGAGGGTTCACTGCACCTTCTCTAACTGAGTACAGACCCAGCAGTCCTCTCCTGTATATGTGTTGGGGGCTTCAAGTCGGGTGGTGTATGCTACCTGGTTAGTGGCTCAGTGTCTGAGTGATCTTGGGGGCCCAGGTTAGTTGAGACTGCTGATCTTATTATAGAGTCACCCTCCTCCTCAGCTTCTCCCAACTTTTACCTAATCCCACCATGGGGGTCAGTAGCTTCTGTCCATTGGTTGTGTGTAAATATTTGCATCTGATTCAGCTGCTTGTTTGGTCTTTTGGAGGGCAGTCATAATAGGCTCCTTTTTCTAAGCACACCATGGCCTCAGTAATAGTGTTAGGCCTTGGGACCTCCCCTTGAGCTGGATGCCACGTTGGACCAGTCATTGGACCTCCTTTTTCTCCATTTTTGTCCTTGCAGTTCTTTCAGACTGGAACAATTCTGGGTCACAGTTTTTGACTGGGATGGCAGCTCCATCCCTCCACTTCTGCAGGGCAGATTGCCTGCTAGTCTGCTCCCCTGAAGACACCACAGCCTGAAGGCATCCCAGGAGTTCCACTATACATAGGGTAACTGGTAAGAGAGCCTCCAGAAGGCCCACAGCTGCTGCTTGGAACCCAGTAGACTCAGGACCCATCACCACTCAAAACCCCTGCCCCTGAATAGCACTCATCTTCTAGCCCGCCCCTTCTGCCAAGGCAGATAGATGACTTCTTAATTATTTTTAAATGAAACTAATATAATTATAGTATAATATACATCATGTATTAATATATACATATTAGATGAAATGGAATAAAGTAGTAGCGAAAAAATTACAAATTTTGGAATAGTTTGACCATGTTGAAAGAAGAGCTCTCTTCTTTCATGCTGAGCAACACTGGAAAACTTACCTAAGTTCTCTGAATCCCAGCTTTCTCACCATTAAAATGGAATAAACCACAGTGTGGAACTCTGTGGTTATGGGAATTAAATGGAACCACACTTGTAAAATGTTCAGCCAGATCTTGGCCCCGTGACTGACCCTATGACACCTGAATTTGTTGCTGTTGTCCAGGTCTTAGTTCTTCTTTTTCATTTTCTATATTCTTGGTTTACATTGGTTTATATTCCAAATGACTTTTCCTTTCCTCGTTTCCCCCTCCCCCTAGATGATGCTATAAGAATTCCTAAAATTGCATTAGTAATTATTAAGCCCTTTTATAGTAGGAATGCTATTAATTCCTCTCTGATAATCAAAACTTCAAAGAGAACTCTGCCAGTCTTCATGTGTCTTAATTACTTCTGAGATAGCAAGCAGGCACCTAAAACTTAGAGCACATTTTAAGAGATTGTAAAACAATTAACCAAAGGTCATGAAAATGAAACTGAGGATTTTCTAGAGGTGGAAGGACTGAAAATAAAATATTGACTGGATTTATCTATACAGAACTACAACAATAATTTGGTTATGATCTTTAATTCTCCATGAACCTATTGAGCTCATGACACATGATGAATGTTTAGCCAAATAATTACTCATTTTATATATTTTATTTTTCATTGATCATTTTATTCTTTTATAGTTCAATTGATATCTCCCTTCCCAGTTTTCTTTCCACAACCCCCCATACTATCCCCTTTCCCTCCCCTCCCCTTTGCCTCTATGAGAGTGCTCCTCCAACCACCTACCCACTTCCACCTCACTGTCCTAGCATTCCCCTAAATTGGGGCATTGAGCCTTCATAGGACCAAGGGCCTCCCTTCCCACTGATGCCAGATAAGGCCATCTTCTGCTGTATAAGCAGCTGGAGCCATGGATCCCTTCATGTGTACTCTTTAGTTGTTGGTTCTGAATGGATATGGATATAAACATTTTCTGTTGTAAACATGTTATTCTATTTAGGATTTGAATTTATATTCGAACTTCTTAGGAACTTTTGTAAAAAAAAAATCAAAGCAGGATGTTTGGATAAACTATATGATCTGTTATCCTCAAAAAGGTACAAACGACTAGGAAACATTACATTGAAAGCAGAACATTGGAAGTTATTGCATTCGAAACAGCATTGGGAGCAAGAGCATGGTTACATCAGAGCAGGAGGAGAGAATAAGATTAGAATGAGAATGCAGAGTAGAATAACTTAGAAATTATAAGGAAACTTAAAAAATTAAGAGAGTAATATGCCACATGCAGAGGAAAAAGGGAAAAAAAGAAACTGCAGAGAGAGCAGAAGGAGCAGGCTGCTTCTCCTTACCGTAGGACAGAACAGGCCTTTTCATAATAGCAAGGCAGCCTTAGTCTTTCTAAAGAGAATAAAGCTTTCTTCTAACAGGTTTGGTTTTAATTCATTTAGCAAAAAAAAAAGTGTAGAAGCCTTTTCTTTGCTATGCAATAAGGAATGGATCTCATTTTTCATCTAGAATGAGTGAGTTCTTTCGGCAGTAGCACTTGGTCTTTGCTCCACATACATATGTAAGTATGGATGTGTGTGTGTGTGTGTGTAAGTATGTAATTATAAAATAAGTATGTAAGCTGGATCCAATTGGTTTGAATGGAGATACATGAATATATTAGCAAGAATCTGTATATGAGTTTATATGATTTTGTGGTGATTGGTTTATGTAAACACTTTTTTGTTCTGCAAGCATGACTCTTCTCTCCTGGTTCTCTAGAAGTTTATTGCTCCAAATTTCCACCTAACCTCATAGGTGAGGGGCCCCTGATAAGTAAGTGGACGAGAGGGAAATTGCTCTAGCAATTAATCCCTTTATTAATCCTCTGCAACTTAAAGATGAGGTGCCAAACTCCAGAGACTGCTGTTTCTGGCCTCAAAAGAACTCAGGCAAATCAACTACAGTAAGTAGCAAAGTGTCTTAGACTTAAGATAGGCAAATGTTTTATTATTAAGCAGCATCCCTACATATCTTGCAAGACAAAGTCTTGCCACCACTGATGCTCTTCCACTAAGGCTACTCAAGAGGAACCAGGAAGGAGGAACAGCCAGGGCTTCTTTCACACATTGGAAATCTCTTACTTTGCATTTTGTTCTACAGCCACGTGGGTCTTATCCTTTATTCTGACTCCCGTTCCTGAATTCATTATTACTCCGACTGAAATCAGTTTCTAAATGCACAATCTGTGGCAAAGCATCTCCACTTCTTTATACTTGTTTAGTTTATTTTTGGATTTTGATATGAAATAACTATTAGGAGAAATTGGAAAATGGTAATCATGTAATCTTTTATCTTTACATATTAGCATAGAAAAGCATATATATGTATATATATGTACATACATATATATGGAGAGAGGAAAAAAGAGACATAGATAATACACACACATACACACACACACACACACAGAGACAGAGAGAGAGAGAGAGATAGAAAGATAGAGAGAGAAACTTAAGCAGCTAGTCCTTATTCAAGCCACAATATTGAGTAAATTTTGATGAAGCAAACAGTTTCATTTAAAGAGAATGATCATGTATAATAGTTAATTACAACCAACAAACTCCCTGTAAAATAATTACGAAACTTTCTGTAGCTTAACAAAATATATATGTTTAAATTTTTTGTCTTAGTAGCCCCATCAGCAATAGTTGCACAAGAGAAAGATGTGTGCTTTTTAGAACAAGGCTCAGTATTTTTGACATTTTTCTATTTTCTTTTTGCAAATTTTTGCAATAGTATATTTTATCACAGCCACTCAAATGCACACTTTGTATCAATTTTAGGAACTGCATTTTTAGAATTCAAAATGATTCTGTATTTGAGGGGTTATATAATATAGCACAAAGGAGATTTTTGTTTCTGTAAGGTATCTTGTCATTATAAGACAATAAAATATACATGAGGCCTAAATTCACTTAAATGTATATCATAAGAAGAAGGCTGAGAAGGTATATATTTCATTCTTCAAGTAGATTGGTATGTAGTTTGTTATAGCAGTCAAGAGAAAGCAATAGGTATTTCTTTTATCAGCATTTAGCCCCTGCCATCTTATTTATAGATATAACCCATGAATCCCCCATTTGTAATTTCTAATTCATATTACTAACCAAAATAATCAAGTTTACAAATTATATCCATGGAAATTTGCATATTACCTATGAAGGCACATTCTGTGGCCTTGTTATCCTTCTGGCTTCTTGCACTTTATCAAAGGATCCTTCTTTTCTCCTGAAAATGTTAAGCTAAAAACTTTGAGATAATTACATCATATATGGGAGACTACAGTCTCACCTTCTGGTGTCTCATTTCTTTTATTCATTATACTATTCTCTCCTTATCCAAATTGTAAAAATACATGTAATTATGTATTTATTGCATATTTCCCACATTTCCTGACTGTTCTTATCTCCAACTCTAATAACTATGCTTACCAATGGTCACATGTTCTATGTGCTACTAATAATTTTTACTTCTTTAGAAAACTGAGCATTCCACTTCCAGAGGACCCTGCTGTACCACTCCTGGGCATATACCCAGAGGATTCCCCAGCATACAATAAGGACACGTGCTCCACTATGTTTATAGCAGCCTTATTTATAATATCCAGAAGCTGGAAAGAACCCAGATGTCCCTCAGTGGAGGAATGGATACAGAAAATGTGGTGTATTTACACAATGGAATACTACTCAGCAATTAAAAACAATGAATTCATAAAATTCTTAGGCAAATGGTTGTAACTGGAAAATATCATCCTAGTGAGGTAACCCAATCACAAAAGAACACACATGAAATGCAGTCACTGATAAGTGGATATTAGCCCAGAAGCTCTGAACACCCAAGACACAATTCACATGTCAAATCATTCCCAAGAAGAAGGAAGGAGAGGGCCCCGGTCCTGGAAAGGATTGATACAGCATTGTAGGGAATTGCCAGGACAGAGAAGTAGGAGAGGGATGAGGGGGGAACGGGCAGAGGGAAGACTGCTTATGGGACTTATGGAGGTGGAGGAACCAGGAAAGGGGAAATCATTTGGAATATAAACAAAGAATATAGAAAAAAAGAAAACTCCCATATCTCAAACTCATTCAATTATATTTTATTATGAATACATACCAAGTGATGTATTTGTATGTATTTATTCTCAGTGTAAACAATCATGATATTTGGGAGGAAAGGTTTATGATTATGTATAATTAAAATGAGCACAAAATCAAAATGGTAAAATAGCAACAAAATTAAAGCTTTGGCAGGTAGAGAATAATACTTCCAGAGATGTCTATCATACATCATTAAGAAAATATTCCTACATTTGATGAACTTATGCACAGCTAAAAAAGTATACTATATTCCATACAGGATAAAATCAAACAGACCCAAACCTAGAAAGATTATAAAATGTCATTGCTGCAATTCACATACACAGTTGAAAAGCTGATGAATCCAACATGATGAGAAAATGTCTTTTCAGACAAGAATTTTCTATGAAGTACAACTTTATCAAAGTGAAATAGTAACACTCTTAAATATAAAAATGGTTTGATCTGGAGCTAATTGACATTTTAGGCAGCAAACATTAATTGTAGTCTTTTAAGTGTATGGAAAGCCAACTAAAGTACATAAACACATTGAGAGTACAGATAATTGTGCCACCTTGGTTATATAAACCAAAGTGCATTCTCTTTTGGAACCAATACTATTACTTTTAACATCTTACCAGACAAGCTTTCTTGGATATTTCACTAAAGGTCACCATGGATAAACAACACTCAAGTTCCAATTTGAAATTTTTATAATTATGATCATTCATAATGAACTTCTCATCTGTTTCTTTTTTCCGGGATAATTTATTCTAAAGTGAGATATTTTTCTAATGCTCGAATGACTGTTGGTCATAAAAATTATCTTAATTTTTGACTCACCTTTCAAGATTTTGTATTGCATTTTCTCTCCATATTTTACCTTGAGAACAAATGTATTCATGTTTATTTATTATAACCTATTCTTCAGATCTACTTTTTTAAAAAAAATATATGAATTTCCTACCCTCTCAGTCAAATGTAATCAAGTTCAAGATCATGTCTTTTGTGATGTAAATACAAATTTGTGTATTAGGAAAGAGCTAAAAACATTTAATACAACTTGTCAGACTCATTTTTTACAAGTGAGACTTAGTTGACATGAAATATTCCAAGTTCATGCAAATAATTTCTTTTTGCCAACAAATACAAGGGCTCTTTGTAAAAATATTCTTGTTCTCTTTACATGCAGACAAATCATGACAGCGGGAGGCAAACTTCCACATCATCAACAATTTATTTCCCTTCTTTTTCATTTAATAGATATGAAAATAAAAAGGCTTCACCTAAAACTATCTGAGAACAATTGAGAGATCTCACACATTTCTTGGCTCCATGTGCAACAAAAGCCCATCACTCTCATTTCTATCTATATCTCTGTAGTACCTTTGGCTTTAGTGTGGAAGTCCTCTCTTTGTAGCCTGTGGTGCTCCTGTAGGAAGGCATAACTGCAGGACACCTGGTTAGAGTGTCATATAATGTAATTAGCAATTGGGTGTGTAGGACAACCAAGACAATGCAGAACTATATTAAGGTTACAGATAAAGCTGRCATGGCATGGCTACTCCTATCMACTCTCGATTATTTTAGCTCATGCAATTCAAGGAGTAGAGAAGTGCATGGAGGTTTAGAGGGGTCTAAAGCCAAATAATCCATTCTGAATATAATTTCACCACCTGAGAGCTGAGAAGCCTTCCGGAAATCCCTTATACTCCACTTATAAAAGCATGAGTTCTCCACTTACAAAAAGTATGATAGCATGCTTAGACAAATTAAAGGAAGTTACAACAAACTATCTAATAAAGGGTCATTACTGAAWTTTCCATRTAGACTGGGAGCTGACTCCCAGGACTCCAGAATGCTCATATGCATTTTCTCCTATTGTACAAGTCCTTCACATGCACCAGCTCTTATGTGTCACCCTGTCTCTGCTCTCTGCTGCCTTGAAACTGAAGTTACATGCAATGCAGAGATTSTGAAAGTGTTCATATCCATAACCTTAATGAGTAAACAATGTTTTCAGCATTCTGTGCTAACCAAACCCACCCTCTAAGATTTTTATGTGGGGAATGCAAAGATTTTCCTGTGGGGGCAGCTACTCACTGAGTCATGAATTTAGCACTACCCTGGATAGACTGGATGGCTTATGTCCAATTAGCCATGACTGTAAAAAGAATTTAGAAAGAGGATAATCAAATTTCATGCTTCACTAGGTAAATCAACGACCGTGGAAGTACAGCTGATCTCTGTTTCAAATGCCTCTAAGAGTCTTATACAATTCATTGCTTTTCTAAGTGGATGGCTAGGCCTTTGTCAAATCAATAATGTACAGAAACTGGCYGGGCCCCCAAACCAGTCAGGGCCTAGGACAAGTCAGATTTCACATTTTCAGTATCAGTACTTTTCCCCCTTCCAGGCATATTACACTACACCTTGAATCATGCCTTTGTCAGTGCATGAGCAATATGACATCCATGATTCAGTCACATGGAAGTAAGATGCTTTGCCACGCTTTATTCATACTTTTATTTTTTATTTTATTTTATTGCCACTGGGTTAATACAAGATGATAATTCTCCAAGGGTGATCCTTGTCTCACTGCTCCTAATTCTCTAAAACAATCAACATCATTATTGTCATCTAAAACACCACCAGTAGTATCAGTCCAAAGAACAAGAGACAAAGAACTATGAGAATTCCTTAACATGATAACTAAATTTAATTTAAAAGGCTTATATAACAGCCTGAAAACTGTTTGGTACCTAAGGAAAATTTTGAATTTTTCCTTTTCATTTATTTATTTATTTATTTATTTATTTATTTATTTATTTATTTATTTATAGTCCAGATTTTATCCTCCGTTGCCCACCCTCAGACTGTTCCACATCCCATACATCCTCCCCATCCCTCTGTCTCCACCAGAATGTCCCCACTCCCCACTCCCCAAACAACCAGAACTATAAACTCCCTGGGGCCTCCAGCCTCTTGTGGGTTGTGTGCATCTTCTCTGACTGAAGCCAGACCCTGCAGTCCTCTGCTGTATATGTGTTAGGGGCCTCATATCAGCTAGTGTATGCTTTCTGGTTGGTGGTTCAGTGTTTGAGAGGTCTCAAGGGTCCAGRTTAATTGAGATTGCTGGTCCTCCTACAGGGTCACTCTCCTCTTCAGCTTCTTTCCTCCTTCCCTAATTNTCCTTCCCTAATTCAACCACAGGGGTCAGCAGCTTCTGTCCATTGGTTGGGTGCAAATATCTGCATCTGACGCAGCTGCTTGTTGGGTCTTATGGAGTGTRGTCATGATAGGYYCCTTTTCGTGAGCGCTCCATAGTCTCAGTMATAGTGTCAGGACTTGGGGACTCCCCTTGAGCTGGATCCGACTTTGGGCCTGTTGCTGTACCTTCTTTTCCTCAGGCTCCTCTCCATTTCCATCCCTGAATTTCTTTTAGACAGGAACAACTATGGGTCAGTGATTGTAACCCCACCTCACTTGATGCCTTGTCTTTCTGCTGGAGGTGGGATCTACAAGTCCCCTCTCCCCACTGTAGGGCATTTCACATAAGGTCCATCCCTTGGATTCCTGAGAGTGTCTTGCTTCCCAGTTCTCTGGGGCATTTTGGAGGGTCCCCCTAACCTCCTTCCTCCTGAGGTTGCCATTTCCATTCTTTCTGCTGGCCCCCAGGACTTGAGTACTTGTCCCTCACCCAATAGCAGATCAGGTTCCCCTCTTCCCTATCCACTTTTCCTCCCAGGTCACTTTTTCCCTCCCCACTTGTGAATGCTTTCTTCTCCCTCCCAAATGGGACTGAGGTATCCTCACTTGGTCCCTTCTGCTTATTGACCTTTTTGAGATTTCTGGACTGTATCTTGGGTTTAGAAGATATAAAGATGATTTCAACATTCCAGAACCAAGCCTTTTAAACTGAGCACTTTACATAATCTTTTCATGTAATAAAACTACAAGAAAATCATTGAATAATACATATGATAACTGTCACATGAATTTAGTGATGAGGATTATAATAGCCTGAATGGCCCCAAAGGAGAATCTTGTGGGAAAAGATGAGAAATAGACCTTACAAACAAATTTTTCTTAGAATGGACATTCTAGCAAAAGGATCTTACTTATTGAAAGGGACAATATGAACTGCTGTATGGAGATGTCAACAATATGCTGCTTATAGTGATAGAGAAAAATAAAAATGAATAAAAACAGACTACAGGTCTGGTTCCTGTTTTTAGAAATAGCTACAAGAAGAATAATTTCTGCCTTGTGTTATCCTGTGTCTATGGAAACCTTTGCATCAATTAACAGTTTAGTTGGCTTGAGATTGGATAATATACATTATATAGAATGTCTCGCTGTTCTGACTGGTCACTTCTGCTTCGCGATTATGTTTGTTTTGCTTTTTTGGTATTATGAGATGTTTTCACTAAGACTGGAGCAATATGATAAAAAATGTCAAGAAAAATAAAGYGAAGGGTCAGGAGGGTATGCTTCTTTACAAGATCCCATGATGTCATTATCTCCTACTTAGTAATTGGAGAATCACCTTTATGAAACTTTGTTTGTGTAGCAGCATCTGCTACACAAATAAATTTGTCAGGATAAAATTATGTTGTTGAAATGGAGACTGTTGAAATAAAAACTGACTATTTCAAATAATTTCAAGGTATATAAYCAAACTTTTTCAAGATTATTTATTACTTTTGATCGTTATAGATTGCTTTGAAACACAACAAAACAGCCATGGATGTTTTATTTTTCAATTTTATTTTCTGTCACTATTATTGGGACATTGTAACATGTCAGACATACWTTGACAATGATCTCCTCAGCAGAATCTGTCTTTCTGTCTGTTTACCCAGTTTTTTTT
>BDUI01002663.1:46150-57006 GCA_002335545.1 Apodemus speciosus | reverse complement strand
TCTCCATCTCCCTCCTGTGCCAGCTGCTGAGATGCTCAGCTTCTCTGCCCGTGTTTCCCTTTTAAACCCTAATAAACCTGCACTCAACTGTAATTGCCCTCGGACAATAATACAATATACCTAAGACGGAGACACTGTCCCTGTGCTTAGAAAGGTGTCACTGGCTTTGTATTTCCAGAACACACCAAGTTGGGAGGCAGGGAGGACTGATGTCTTCGATAGGACTGCTTATTCCAAGTGTGGGCTTAGCTGGGCCATGGGTCCACACCCATTTCTKTCATCCTTCTCCCAGCTCAGCACCAACATGGGTCTGGTCATGCCTGCAGCCTTACCACGAGGCCATGTGATGGAAAGAAGTGGCCCAGCCTTCAGGACTGGCACTCTCTCCCCGGTCAGTCACCCAGGGGTGGCAAAGGGAGGAGGATAAGTGACACCACAGAGGCCCCACCTGTGTTGCTAGTCCCCCTCCCCCAACCCTGTCAGCATACTGCCTGACTCAAGCCAGCACCACTCACGTGACCTTAAACTCATGGAGCTGGGCATGGAGCACACAAAGACCTCTGTGACCTACTAGGAAATTTCATCTGTGTTCCGGTGGAATTATCAAATTATCTTTATTTTGAAAGTAATAATTTCTAGATTATATGATTATCTGTGGACTGTGATTATTCTAAATTTCAGTAACAAGCTACAGGTTCACCGCCTAAGTCAGTCCTAACACAAAAACTGGAAGAAGTCAAGTTCCACTTGTAAAATCATTTTATTGGTATAAATATACATATGAATAAAATACTTTCAGCTTGTAATGTAAGTGAATATTTGTGAGATGCTTTATAAAGAGTAGTATTTAGATTTTTTTTTACAGGTGCCAAAATTTTCTTTTAAAAACCACACATTAAAAACTAATAAGCAGACAGAAATTAAAGGCCTTCAGAAACATAAATATTCATAAGACCTCATTCCAATCAACTATATACATGAATCCGGGCTTATCACACTCTGTTCTTAGCTACACTTGCTGATGGTCTGCAAATATTACCAACCAAGCTTTAAATGTACAGTTCTACATGGAGGAGGAAATGTCCCACAAAAGAATGTAAGAACAGTGCCCAAGATCTAATATATATAATTTATACAAATTATTTATTAGTGTGCTCTGTTAATATAATTACAATGTGCAATTGCATACATCAAGAATAAATTGCTCTATCGAGTCATGTGTGGGTCTGACACGAACACACCCGGTAGCGCCCCAGGATCTCCTGGAGAGTTACTTGGGTGTGAGTCCAGTTACTTCATTAATTTCCAAAAACCAAAAACTCACCATGCAGGGCAATGTGTAGCTGCCTCAGAGAAATTCAAGTAGGGCCCATGGAATAATTGCTGGCTTTTTGTTGAAGGCATAAGAAACAAGGTTTAGAAATCAAATGCCAAGAATGGGGGAAGACCAAAAATTTGTATGTGTGTGTGTGTRTATATATGTGTATATATGTATATATATACATACACACACATATAAGAATGAAAAAGAAGAAAAGGAGAGAAAGAAGAAAGCACCAAGAGAAGAGAGAAGAGGCACTGCCCTGGCTCCTCTCTGAGGACTGAGGAGAGCACCCTGCATGGGAAGGCTTGGGGTGGACACCATTACACAAAAATAAACTCTTTTTCTGCCTCTTCTCCAGAGTCACTGGATTTGCTCCCTTGGTAACCATCTTTGCCCGTGGACCGTTGCTTCTGTTCTTGATACTCCTGGGCCGGGCCCCAGCTTCTCCTTGAGACTGAAATCAGAAGGCAGGGAAGAGAAACAGTTTATTGACAAGGWAATAACAATTCCCGGTGAACAGTTGGGCGAAGGGAGGGGCCGTGAGAAGTGGGGGCGGGCGTGGCCGTGATGGACTGTTTCAGAAACAAACCTGGGTTAAGCTTCGACATGCTCTAGACAGAAGTCRAGGACAAACCAATGAAGCCATAGGCAAGTGGACACAAGCAAACAGACAAGGGCAAGACCAGTCTATGATGGGGTGAACCCCCGCATAGATGTGGATGAGACATGGAGGACGAGATGGTAGGTAAGCAGGGGGAGAAGCCATCAGGAGTCACCGAGGCTGCTCTGAGCCAGGTGGCYTCCACAGCCAAGACTGCCCCCTCACACAGCACAGAGGACAGGGCACGCAGAGGATTGCAGAGGTGCTGGCTGGACCGTGCTCCAGTGCCATGCCTTCGGCAGATGGCTGAAGGCCGGTTACTCACACAGACCTTTCTTTCTGTGCCTCAGACCACTGTGCTTCACTCCCTATAAATGAAGTCTATGACAAAGCATTAAATAATGCCTGTGACAGATGCAACCCTGCAGGTAAAGTACTCATTCCTGTTTCTGACTGGTAACAGGTTATAGGTAATCTGGGAGGGTTCACACAGCAGTGAGGGCTGAGCTTGGCTGGAACTGGGCTGTTGTTACATATCTAGAACTTTCTGCTTCCTGTCTGGTGCTCTTCCTAATTACACAGGTAAGTTTTGTCTATTTTTCTCTTTAAAGTCCATGCTCATTCTACCTACATGCTGGTTTCTCTGTCATCACACCTGGAAAAGAATTAGTTCAGAGGCTAAACTGCTGTAATATTTAATAAATATTACTTCCATGTCTATTGCAGAGATGCCATCTTAGCTAAAAAATACCAAACCCATGCCACGTGGAAAGATGCTTAAACAAAAGGCATGGCTGCTCTGACACTCTGATCCCAAGATCCAAACAGGAACAGTCTCCAGTCCTGGGAAAGACACACAGAAACATGATTCAATGGCTGCTTCTGACTACTTTTATATTTACACGATATTAAAAAAAAATCCTCTTGCTAGGGGTCCTGTGGTTTAAACGATTGCCTCAAGCTAGTGTTTCAGGAGGGGACAATCAAAATGTATGCATAAATATATCAAGGGTCTCTTTCGAATTTAGTTGACATGATCAGATTCTAGTAAAAGCATTGTGATTTTCAGTTAATAGCATTACATTGAAATTATCCAAAATCTTGAGGGGAGAAGCAAACAACTTTTCYGGCCCATTATAAAAACAAGTAATTAAAGTATTTTAAAGGTTTGACGTGTGTGTGTGTGTGTGTGTGTGTGTGTGCATACACACAGGTACCCACAAAGACCAGATTTATTGTGAGCCACCTGATATGGATGCTGGGAACCAAACGCCTGACTTCTACAACACTGAACATACTGCACCATTTCTCTGGTCCCTTAAAATTGTGTCTTCTTTTTGACAGTAGCTTTYGGCAAGTTTTCAGAGAGGGTGAGACATAAGAAACAAATAGTTGCTTTTAAATGCTTTTATTGGAAGAAAAAAATCTAAATGTATTTGTGTGATTGGTGCTTTGGAAACTATTGATAAGCCAGGCTTGGAGGAAAAAAAATAAATGTCTCTAAATATTTTGCCCTTCATCAGAAAAGCAATTTGATATTCACATCCACAGAGTTCTTTAAGCTTTCAGCCTGGATGTGTGCTGGAAGCAAAGAAGAAATAAAATTATCCTGAGGACAGTTGGCAAGAATCCAACCACAAAAGTAGAGGGAACTTGTGCTGTCCTATAGAACTTCTGAATTCTAATTTAATTTAAAATCTTGTTCTTCCACAACAGAGAAATGGGAAGAAGTGTCTAACACTCCAGTGGGAGATTCAAGAGAAAACAATCAGGGAAAGGGGAGCTCATCTGTCTTCTGAGAAAACTCATTTGCTTGAGTCCCTAGATTAAGATAATCAACCTTCTGATCCTTCGCAATACTTTTTAACTTCCTGGAAACCCAGTCCAAATCCATCTTACATGGAATGGACACAAAAACGCTTTCTAAATATGAAGACATTCAGGAACCAAAAATTTACGCCAGGTAAACGCAGAAATAACCCTATAGATCAGTCCACACCAGCAAACCTGAATGAAATCTACAGAGATACATGTACATGATGGGAATCTTCTMGGAAAAGGCAGCCTGTCTGCGTTCTCACAGGAATTGACCTTCTAAGTAGATACTGGGCTTCTGCGTCCTCCAGGTTAGGGAACTGGGGGGAGGTAGAGCTGGGGAGGGGGGTAGCAAAATGGCAGTGGAGAGGAAGAGAGAGCAAACATCACSAAGTTACCCCTCTCCATTCTGGTTGCTAAAAGAGAGTCATACTTAGCCATAAAAGTAAAAACCACAATAGTGACTAAGGAAAAATAAGAGTTTCAGGCAGGCCATGCTTTTCACTAGATAGGAGCACTGGAGGGAGGCACAGTAGTAGAGCCCTGTGAGGCCTTGGGTTTGATACTTAGGACCAATGGGGGAAAGTTCATTCTAAACACCTTCACCTTCATAGATTAAATTGTGATTGCKTGTGAAAAGGACCCTAGTAGCATCTGGTACATCCTTCATATTAGACGCAGGCAGGGAGAACTAAACATAGAAATAGAAGAACTAAGCTYAGCACCCTACTGGTCTTCTGACCTATCCAATTCTGATCCTTGACGCAAACAACTTTGTAGAAGGAATATTTTTTGTTGAATCAATTTCCAGCCCTTAGGAAAAACATCTATTTAATTGCATGCCATTAAGATGCCAATTGCAGTAGAGTTAAGAATGCTAGGGTATCCTGATATATGAGACTARGCACACGCTTATTTATTATCATCCCATGTACTATTGATGGATAAAAGATACTAAAGAACATGGACTGAATGGTAACTTATTAAGTGGAARTACTGCCTTGCATATGCCAATCTTGTCTGAGGTGGAAATATAGAGAACCTCAAACATAGGTCTTCTTGGAGCTGATTCAACTTTGCATATGTATATATGCAAATTTTAAGCCTTCTGAAATATGCATACAGACTTGGAATTAGAGATTCAGATGCAAGCTTGGAAATGATTTCTCCATCATAAACTCCAGGGAGATATATATCTACTAGGATAAAACAGGGCATTTCTTTAAAATAATAATCTATAGGTGGCCCTGCTTTTTAATGTCTTTCTAGCAATAGTTGGAAAAAAATCTCAAACAACTGCTGACTTTTTCCTGAAAGTTGGTTAATTGTTTTTAGATAGAGTTTTACATTATTCTCAACTCTCTGTGTACCTGAACATGACCTTAAACTCTAGACCCTCCTGCCTCTACCTCCCAAGTGCTGGGAGTAGGTGTGCACCTCTACAGTTATCTGCTCCTAAAGAATTCTTACGGGGGCAGAGGAAGCCGAACCTGGATCTGGATCCAGGGAGCCAAGCACGAGCTCACAGACTGTGTGACCAGGCAAGAGTCTGTGGCTGCAGGCTGGGTAATGGAAGCAAAGGATAGAGAAAGGGACTCCCAGAATTGGGTTGTAACACAAACAAAGCCAAACAAWAGCACGGCTATTTTCCTCAAGAAAATAGTATAATTGCTAACAAAAATATCACATCTTATCATCAGAGAGGAAAGGACATGAAATCAGTATCAAAATAGCCGCATGATTAAACCACATCAACTGTGATTAAATATGCAGCATGCTTTGAGAACAATAGCTTCCATTTGTTTCACGAACACAAGGCTTTAAGGAAGCACGTTTAGTGTCAACSAGATTGCTCTTAAAAGACTATAGAGTCCAACCTATGATTCTGTCAGTCATTCTGCTAAACGCATTAAAAACTAACCAGGGATGATTTAAAAAGCAGAGGCTATGGCGTTCTCAAAGGTAGAGAATAGGCACTAACAAAACAACATAGTAGACACAAATCACTTTAATTGAAGTACCTGTGAAATTTAGGGGGTTCYGTATTTCAAGAAATCAAGGCAGAAAAGCTAATACAAGATGGTCCCATTTAATCCTACTAAAATTTGACCCAACCCATCCCAAGGAGTTYGGTAAACTACTGTGGTCATGGGAAAGTCAGAAACGGGCACAGGGCTTCTCACTGCTTTCCCAGGGGTCGGCTTAGCCCTGCAACTATCCCCTTTCATTCTATGTTTTATTGGCTGACAGATGTGGTCGCAGGGGTGGCTTCCTGTGTGCTGTGTGAGTGCTTTCAGMGGTTCTCGGTTTTGCACCAAGGGTGCCTTGTTAATAAGAGATGTAAGTGGATCTAATAGTTGAACATGTAAATGTCCAGGATCTAGAAACATCCGTGTAGCCTCAACTGTACTTAATGAAAGACTAGAGATTTTGTCCTATGAAGTCTCAAAAATCAACTCCTTCATTCTTTACAAAGGTAGCTGTTCCTGATGTTACTTTCTTATGATTGACATTAAGAGGTTTTTTCTTTTGCTAACATCAGACTACATTTTGTATAAAGTGGAGTATTACCACAGCTATGTGATACAAACACATCTACTACACAGGGAATCACAGTGGAGAATAAAGCGCAGGCATGGAATGTAGCTGAGCCCTATAGATCCCTATAGATCCCCTTAAGCAAGTGCGAGGTCCTATACTCTGTCCTTAGCACAGCACACACTGACCATGGCCATTACAAGTAAAGGAAAAATTAAACTGACTTTCTACAGAACAGATGCTTCTTGGCCCAGTGAGAATGAATGCTCTCCCCTTCCATGGCTTATTCTTCTTGCTTTGTGCTGTGGGCTATCCCTTAACTCCACCCTGTTATCCAACTCTAATACCTGAGTGCCAGGCAAAGGGCCGCAGGGTCCTCCGATAGCACTGGCTTGTAAGCCAGGCCCTGGATGTTCATGG
Organism: Apodemus speciosus; assembly: GCA_002335545.1. Taxonomy (NCBI): domain Eukaryota; kingdom Metazoa; phylum Chordata; class Mammalia; order Rodentia; family Muridae; genus Apodemus; species Apodemus speciosus. The sequence continues at coordinate 50,308 of BDUI01002663.1, read as the reverse complement.
TAATGGTGAGTTGGTAGGGACTTTGTGAATCTTGACTCTGTCCCCAAGCACATTCTCTAAACGTAAGTCATTTCCCTAACATAAGTCATGTTCATCAACTTGATTCTAGAATGCTTAGAGAAAATGGCGTTCATTACATTGGAATGCTGGGCTTCATGTCTTACCAAAGGCATCTACATGCCCTCACATGGTAACTTCTGATAAAGTTTTATGGGAAGAAAAGAGCTTCATTCCAAGGGCAGATGTCCTTTAAGGAGATCTCACATAGCAGAGTTTGTTAGTTATATTCTTCTTCCTCAGTTTGTTTTTATTTACATGAATTTTGCAGTGTGGTCATTGGAATGCATTTTCCCTAAGTTAGCAGCAGTACTGACTGTAAAATTACCCTCTAGAGGGTAACACCAGATGTCTCCCCTTTGTGTCTCTTCGCACAGTGCTCACTGGAGAAATGTTTACCATAGGGCTTAATGGAAGAGAGAGCAGAAAAGGGGAGTCCTGGCATTTCCAATGAACTGTGTCTTAAGGTAGAAACACTTAAAGGTAAGAAAAACCATGTATGTGATCCAAGGTCTGCATTTGCCTGGGGCCTTTTTGTTGATCTTTCCTTACAGTGTGTGGTAACTCCTTAGATCTCATTTCCATAGGGAAATGCACTCCATTGTTCTATGAATTTCTAGCTTAACTCCAATGGGGAAAAAAAAACTTAATGAAGAAAAAAAAAAAAGAAAGAAGGTATATGACCCCAAATATAAAAATTAACATTCATGCTCACTAAAATTTGAGTAGMCGAATCCCTAAGGTAACCTGAAGCTCCCCATAATCTAGTTTTAGATTTTGATTTGATATTTGCCTCCCCACAGAGGGACCATCCTGTTGCCATGTAGAGTAAGAATTCAGTCCTCTAAAGGATCTGTCCCAGCCCCCACTAACAGCTACTCAATTAAAGCTCGTTTGTTAGTGCCAGTTCATCAGCTTCAGGTCAGCGAGGGATGAAAACCGAAGGCTCTAACCATTTGTTGGCTGTGACTTCCTGTACCCAGGTGCATTCACTTCCTCTTCCGCAATGGTGAAGTAGAGTTTTGAAGATCTTTTCCCTCTACTGGAAGGCTTGCCACTGTCATGATCTGAATGCCTTTTGAAATAATCTCCTCTTTGCACTACTGAGGAAAAGGGATTCGTTTTACCCTTTATAAGTAGTAAATACATCAATGTGTTGACATYCATGTTAAAATGATAAATATCAAAACTTAAATATCAGCTCATCCACCCAAGTTAGGATTCAAAGAACTTAAGAGAGTTGGTCCTGGGCAGATCCACTGTTGTCTACAGAATTCATCAGCCAACATTATGGAAATGTGCAAAATGAGGTGAGTTCTGATCCTGCCCCAGAGAGGTAGTAACAAAAATGCCCCCATATTATAATTTTGATTCCAAGCTGGATTAACAAAAACAAAAACAAAAACAAATCACATTTATTATGGAATAATCTGGAAGAATTATAGTCATTTACCTGTTTCAGAAATTAGTTGGGCACGCTAATCCAGAGGGAAGCAGAACAAGGAAATGAAGTAACCAGCATAAATAACACACAACAGGAAGAGACAATAGAAAGGCGTCTAGAGAGAAAGGCAGGGCTCATGAGTGGCTGCCATGAGTCTTCTACCCCACCAATGACCAACTAGTTCATTGGCTGAAGTCAACATCTTACCCCTTCAACATCTGAACACTGTCCTCGGACTTTGTGTATTTTCAGCCTGACATTAGTACAGTGCACCAAGACTGCCAGGAGTTTCTTCTGGACCAAGACAGGAAATAAACCCCAGGGAGGGCTCTGCGGTCTCCATCAACCCCCAGTGGAAGAGCAGACGAAGCATCACTAGCATTTGCTATTGCTGGGAAGGAGKGTCTGATTCAAACACCTAATCCTAATACTGGAGTTCTTGAGGGGCTGGTTCCCTTGCTTGGAATTCCTTGCTTTTCCACAGCAGCTCTAAACTTGCTAGTGGTGTCCTATGGGACTTCCAATGTCACTAGAGGCTCCAAGACACATTCTTGGAGCTTTGATTACCTATCAGGTATGTCCAACTTTTTGGACACTTGGGAACCGTGCAAATGAGTTAAAAACAAAACAACCCCCCACAAACACCTGCTGAAAGGCCAATTGCTTCAAGTAAACAGTATTTTGTGTTGAGCTGCAGTCATATCTGCCACCCCCCATCCCTCCCCCAACTCAGCAGCGGTTGGCTCTCAGGTTATAGATTGGACACTCCCAAGCAGGGATCATTTTCCAGAAAATATTCTACTCAGAACTTTATGAAATTCAACTCTCTGGCCCCACCCACCCCGTTTTGTGTAAATTCATCAGCATTTCAATCGTCTTTAATAAGGTGAATGTTCCYACACATCATGGCCCCTTTCCCCATTTCTCCCCATTAAAATCCTCTTGGCATCTTCAAAGTTTTCTTAAAAGCTAAGGGGTAAAGACAGAGACTGCAGAATGGAAAGACAAGGAGGTTGCCAATGGGGAGGCACTGAGTAGAGGACCTGGCTGTGAGGGACTCTTAGGGACTGAGGTTGCTTTGAATGGCACTACTAAAGGCTCTTCCCCATATGGCGACCCCTTCTAAAGTTCTGGCTGAGATGGTACCTATGCCCTTGTTGTGAAATAAGAATCAACACCAGCTTCCTCTTTAGCTTCTTTGACAAAAATAGTTTACCATCTTCTGTCCAATCCCCACCTTCATTTGTCTCTAAACAGTAGGAGAGACTTATCAAGTAAATTTGCAGAATGGAGACAGAAGAGCAGTGTTATTTACTTTGTGATTAGATTCCTAAGCCACAAGGATAATAGGCAACTGTATCTTCCACTAACTCAGCCCAAGACTATTACCAAGAAAAGAAAAGGAGCTGCCAGAGCCAGAAGGACAGAATCCTAAAGTTCCAAATATGAAGTTAACAATGCAGCCCAAACCACAGCAAAGATCTGCACATGGGGATTAACTGCGTTTTTATAGTGCATATCTGGCTTAAAGCCAGCATCATAAGACACTTTACCCGAAAGCCTACTGTGCATTTGAAATAACAAAAGCCAGGYATGGTGACTCCCTCCTGTAATCCCAGCACTTGAGGGGCTAAGGCAAGAARAGACTCACCATGAATTTGACTGAAGCCAGCCTGAGTTACAGAGTGACTTTCAGACATAATGAGACCTCTGCCCAAAAAAACAAAAACAAACAAACAAAACCACCAAAGAATACATAAAATAAAAAGTAAAGAAATAAAATAAGTAGAGAAATGAAAGAAACACCATAAGATGTTACAAGTGATCCCAGCCTGCCTTACCCCATTCAGTCTGTTTTTGGGGGTACAGGGGCCAGCATGCAAATTATAGGAAAATGCCATTTCCATCTTAGTGAACTAGAGGGAACACATTGGTACAGTGATACTCTGGGAGTGTCTGTCTACAAAGGGGCCACACTTCTGAGATGGTAGAACATTCATGCCCCAGAGAGTCCAGTGAGCCTCAATGTCCCACAGGTCATGGCGTGCTTCTGAGCCATGGCAAAGTTAATGTACTTCAGCTGCTCTTCCACTGTGATGATGGTGATATACTAGCTACGGGGTGCTGTCCTTGGACATAATGGGACCTAGAAACTTATCCATGAGCCCTAGCATGCTTCGAGCCAGATGAGAACTTTCCAGCAATTACTCCTGTAGAGAAGGTGTGTCTCTGGCTAGATGGATTGGCTATTCTTTTCATTCTTCGCGAAGTCTAATGTCAGATATAATGCCAACTAATGCCAACTCAGGTGCCCTCATGGGTTCCCATATTTAAATCCAAGGGATGGTGACTTGAACTCCAAGATACAGCTTAAGTCTGCAACTAAGTGTTTGCTTTTGAAATGACACTCTTTGGGGAGCAAAAAATCCAAAGAAAAAATGTTCTTACCTTCCTGGGAGAAAGTCCTAGGACTGGACTGTGAGCTGCTCTGGCCGTCACGCTCCTTGTCCGAGGAGACTTTTTTGAGGATGGGTGGAAGGAGGGCAACTTTAGGGGAACTAGGACCAGATGGAGAGTCTGGGGTGTCTTCTACAGGAGTACAAAGACACAAAACAATCTGTTCTACAACTTGTATTCCAACACACATGTACATAATA
>BDUI01002662.1:78887-105502 GCA_002335545.1 Apodemus speciosus | reverse complement strand
CGATCTTCCTGGCAGTCTCTATTTTAAGTCTCTGTATCTCTCTTGATATGCTTCTATCTCTCTAGATCCTTGTTGGCCCAATCTATTTATATATCTGCATTCCCTCCATCTGCCTATTTGACTCTTATTCAAAGTTTCTTTATCTGTTTACCTATTCTTGACTCCGTACATAAGGTCCATCACATCTTCTATATCTGTTTGTCTATCTCCCTGTGGTCATATGTCTGTCTGTTTCTAATTCTACTTTCAAAGTGCTACAGAGACTGATCTGAATGATATGAGCATTTTATAACAGCTGAAGTGTAAATTTCTTCCTAACCTGTGGCAGCTAAACATATGCATCTCAGAGAACGGAATGACAATCCTTAGCTTGCCAAAAACTAATGGAGTATATTGACATCAGCACTACAAATCTAATATATCATCTGGATACTTTAAAACATRGATATACATAAGTTTTAATGTTTCACATGTGGTTATTCAGCTGTCTATTAGTGGAAAAGTACATATTGTAAACCTTTCACTGGGTTTATGTCTTAACTAAGTTTCCAGAAGTGAGCCAAGATCGAGAAACTCTTCTAAAGGAAATAGGAATTAAAGGTGGGCTACTTAGAGATGCTGAATGGATTGCATTTAAAATTTATATCATCAGTGAAACACCATGTAGTCAAGAATTTTTCATATTGATTTAGAGTAATCTCAGGCTTTTGCCTGACAATCCAGATCAGTAATCTTATGCCTCAAGTCATCCAAAACAAACAAACTTTACTATGGAACAGAGTCATTAAATCTTTGTGTGTCTCAGTTACTTTGTCCACAAATTGGAGCTTATGACAATATATGAACTCATGGTTGTTATAAGGGTTAAATAAGACATCCATTCAAAGTTTTTAGAACACTACACTACACTATTGTGCACAGAAGCAGATCCCTGAACCAATGATAGGTCATTATAATCATGCACTACATTCTAATGTTTACATCAATGACAAAGGACACATAACAGTGGTAGTGTAAGACTGTATTGCCCAAGGATATTGTACCCGTCTTAGGTAGTGCTGAGTACACTCAATCATGTTCATACAATGACAAAATAGACAAATACAACACCTCAAAGCATATTTCCAAACAACCTTTCTATGGTGGCACATGCCTCTAATCCCAGTATTCAGGAGGCTGAGTCAGGAAGATTTTTAGTTCAAAGTTAGTCTGAAGTATATAGCAACCAAATATTTCAAATTAAAACAAAATAAACAACAACAAAATATATATCCATTATTATAAGACATGTGACTGTATTGTGCATTGGAGTGGGAATCAAGGGGCCTGTGTTTCTGGTCAAATCTGTCTGTACAGTTTTCATTTCTAAAGAATGAAGGTGTATGATAAGGTCTTTATGGTTCTATGGTTTTAGAATTCCATGTGACTGTGGTTGTCTAGACACATGAGATCATATTTGAGATGAATTTCATGGTTCATTTCTCTTTCTTCATAGGGTATCTGACTTGAAAATTACAATGGAAAGAAAAGAGTCAGATTTTCAACAACTTGTGAATCAAACTTGATATGTATAAATTTTTTGTTTTGACTTATGTATCTTTTATAGGGTGAAAAAGTAAATTTGAAAACAACTTTCATTCTAACATTTTTTTCTCCAATTTTGTTAACATCTGATAGTTAGGGTAGAAAATATTTACACACACACACACACACACACACACACACACACACACACACACACACACACACCTTGGACTTAGAACTATGATAAGCTAACATGCCTTATTTTTAAAAAGAGATGTTAGGCCAGAAAGACTGCTAAAAGGGTAATGGTACTTGCTACCATGTCCTGGAATAAAACCACAACAACAGCAACACAACCTAAACCAAAGAACCTGCAAGTCGTCTGCTTTTATTTTCTATCACAAAGCTGGACCCATGGGCAAGGGGCAATTCTGAGGTTTCTCCAAAGGAATCCCATAACAGAAGTAGAGAATTCACTCCCTCAGTAGTTCTCTGGGCTCCACAAGCACACCATGGCACACAGTTTTTCTTTGGGTGCTTGTTGAAATGAAATCATCTTCCTATCTGAGGAAATCTTCCATAGTATTTGTTAAACCTTCAAAACTTTGTTTTATCCTCAAAGCTGTTCTCCTGTACATCTTCCAAGGGCCATTGCAAAACATATTTCTGGTAATTTTCTGTGTGAGCATGGACTATTGGCAAACTGATTAATACTTTGAAGCAGACTAAATAAATATGATGCTGAAAACTGGTACAAAGGACAAAATGTCCTTGTGCATACAGATAAGCACTGGAGAAGCCAAGAAAGTTAAGCACATATGCACCCTTCAAATGAAGGAGATATTTAACCTGTTCTCCTATAGGCACTAAGCWTGGATATAGTTTACACCTAGTAATCCTTGCTACCTGCAGAGCCAGGCTCCACCTGGATTTCCTAGAATATTTGTTGTTTATCACGGAATTCCCCACCTAAAACCTCGAGTATTACTTCTAAGTCACAAAATTCAACCTTTTAAGGGAAGTCATTTGTACTTTACAACAGCCTAAATGACTTCCATGTTATTTTGGGGGTAGGCCTCGGAGATTATGTTTACTTGAATCATTTTCCCTGAACCCTTATCTTGAGTATTGTTTCAAATCTGACAAGAATCCATCTTTCAGAGGAACCATAAGCACCTTGTGAAAAGCTTCAATGTAAACATATCTTTAAAAAAAAGTATATATGTAAATTTATTTATTAACTTTACATCCCAATATCAGTCCTTTTCATCTCACTAGCCCTTCATACAGATCCTACTGCCATATCCCCTATCTTCTCCTCTGAGAAGAGAGATCCCCCCTAGGTATTACCCCCCCCCACACACACACACACACATACCAGTACTAGGTGCATCCTCTCCCACTGCTATCACACAAGGCAACACAGGAAGGGTATCCATAGGCAGGCAACAAATTAAGAGACAGACCTCCTGTCCAGTTTTTGGGGGACCTACATGAAGACCAAGATGCATATATGCTTCACATGTGAAGGGGGCCTAGGCACAGTCTATGCTAGCTTTTTGGCTGGTGGTTCAGTCTGGGGAAGCCCCAAAGGGTCCAGGTTAGTTGACTCACTTGGTCTTTCTGTGGAGTTCCTGTACTCTTTGGGTCCCTCAACATTTCTCCCAACTCTTCCATAAGACTCCCTGAGCTCTGTCCAATGTTTGGCTGTAGGTCTCTGCATCTGATTCAGTCAGCTGCTGAGTGGAGTCTCTCAGAGGACAGTTATGCTAGGTTCCTATCTTCAGGCATGGCAGAGTATCATAGTAGTGTCAGGGATTGGTTCTTGTCCATGTGATGGGTTTCAATTTGGGCCAGTCACTGGTTGGTCATTCCATCTGTCTCTGTTCAGGCTTTTGTTCCTGCACATCTTACAGTTAGTTAGGACACATTTTGGGGGTTTTGTGGGTGGGATGCTGTCCTTATCCCTCCACTGGGAGTCATGCCTGGCTACAGGAAGTAGCCATATATCCCATGGTTATGAGTCTCAGCTGGGTTTATCACCATAGATACTGTGCCCCCTTCCTTCGGGGGCCATCTCTAGGACATAAAGATAACTTAAGCATTGTTGTATTCATGAGAATAAGTTAATTGTTAATCAGAAAATGTTTTTCAAAATTCTGCTGTGCTTAAATATGGCTAACTTAAATGAACTAATGGCCAGAAGCTCATAGTCTTGGCTCAGCACAGGTACGTAAATCAGGATGAACCCAGTTTTGTTTTTGTCTCTTTATATATCATTTCCCAGCCTTCAGGGACCATCTACACTGTTGAAAACCATATCCACCATGGCTGGGGAGGTAGCTATTAGTCAAGTGCTTGGTATTCAAACATAAGGTCTTGAGGTGTACCACCAGAACATACATAGAAAGGCTGGCTATAATGGGGTGTAGTTATAGTTCTAGTACTGGGAGGTATAGATAAGAGGATTGCTAAGGCTCTCTGACAAGCTAGTCGAGCATGGTTATTGAGTTTAAAGTCAGTGAGCAGTGCTGTCTCAAAAGAAAAAAACAAGAGTAGATGGCACATAAGTAATGATTTTGTCAGTTGTCCTCTGTTCTCTGTTTGCAGGCACAGACATCCACATGTGCACCTGCACAAACAGGAACATGCAAAGAGTCAAAGAGTCACACACACACACACACACACACACACACACACAAACACACACACAGAGTTAATATAGTCTCTTAGCATGCTCTTCTCATTTTCTGAATAGATCAACTAAATACTGGACTGATTAGGAGAAAAGAAATGTGGATCAGCAGTTTGAGCATAGTTCATAGCATAAAAATTCATTCTCATCATTTGGCTGGGTTAATGGAATGATTATCTTTAAAGCAGATGAAATATGTCTGTGGAAATATGAAGGGTATTTATTCAGATAAAAGCATTAATTCTAGATATCTTAGCATAATGTATACTACTCTATGGTAACTGAAGCTTTACCTTTGGAAGCATAATGCTAGATACTAAATATTAGAATATATTCTATAACAAAATTGCCCGTTTACACAAATCATGAGAATTCTCTTCTTAATTACTCTTGGTTTCTTCACCTCAATATTTTCTTTGGAATTAGGACATCACCCTGTCTGTGGGTCCTTGGAAATATCCATATATGTGCAATGCCTGTCCTGTCCTTGCTCTCCTGATTTTGCTAGGATCATGGTGCCTATGTACATGTTTCCTTCCAAGCAAATTCATGTTCTCACACTGGAACTGTTCACAATAAATTTTGTCCTAGCAAGACAGGTAACAAAGCAAAGTTATATAACCAAGGAATGGGGGCAGGTCCCCCCAGAATGTATATAGGGTGCTTCTAAGAAATAGCCTACTCACTTCCTGCATTTTCACACTATCTACAATAAGGCCTGACGGGCAACAACAGAGAAAACTGTCATTTGTTGTTGAGTTTTGCTGTTATTGTTGGTGGTGGTAGTGGAAGTGGTATATGTGTATGTGTATGAATGTGTGGTTGTGCACGTATATACACATGCATATACAAGAGCACAAACATGTGTGTTTTGAATAGCCAGAAAGGAAGTTAAAAGACTCCCAATCCAGAAACAGTCCTGGCTAACTCCCACTGTTTAACTTATCTTTTTTTATTGAATATCATCTTCATTTACATTTCCAATGGTAAAACCTTTCCTGATTTCCCCCCTCCCCAAAGACTCCCAACCCTTCATTCCACCCCTTGCCTCCACGTATATGCCCCTCCACACAACGCATTTCACCTCCCCCCCTCTATTTCCCTTTGTTGGGGCATCTATTGAGCCTTCACCTGACCAAGGGCCACTCTTCTCACTGATTCCCAACAAGGCATTCCTCTGCCACATTTTTGGCTGGAACCATGTGTACCCCTTGGTTGATGGTTTAGTCTCTGGGAGTTCTGAGGCACCTGAGTGGCCGAAATCATTGTTCTTCCCGTGGGGCTGCAAACCCCTTCAGCTCCTCCAGACCACCCTCCAACTCCTCCATTGGGGACCCCACGCCCAGTCCAATGGCTGGCTGCTAGCATCTGCCTCTGTATGTGTAAGGCTCTGGCAGGGCCCCTCCTGAGACAACCATGGCATGCTCCTTTTGGTATACACTTCTTGTCATCTATAGTAGTGTCAGGTTTGGTGACTGTTTATAGGATGAATCCCCAAGTAGGGCAGTCTCTGGGTGGCCTTTACTTCAGTCTCTGCTCTACACTTTGTCTCCTTTATTGCTCCTGTGAGTATTTTGTTCCCTTTCTCAGAGGAACCAAAGCACTCTCACTTCAGTCTTCATTTTTCTTGAGTTTCCTGTGGTCTATGAATTGTATTTTTAATAGGGTTACTTAACTCTCTAGAGTCTAACTTCTTTGTATACCTTGAATATTAGTCCTCTATCTGATGTAGGATTGGTAAAGATCTTTTTCCAAATCTTTTGGTTGCCATATTGTCCTACTGACACTGTCCTTTGCCTTACAGAAGCTTTGCAGTTTTGAGGTCCCATTTGTCAATTCTTGTTCATAGAACATAAGCCATTGTTGTTCTATTCAGGAAAATTTCCCCTGTGCCCATGTGCTCTTCCCCACTTTCTCCTCTATACTATGAAGTATATCTGGTTTTATGTGAAGGTCCTTGATCCACTAGGACTTGAGCTTTATACAAGGAGATGATAATGGGTCAATGTACATTTCTGTACATGTTGACCTCCAGTTGATCCAGCACCATTTGTTGAAACAAGCTGGATTAGTCATTCTAATATTGGATATAACCAACTTTCAACCAAAAGTCATAAAAAAATATATCAAAGGACAGACACTTTATACTCATCAAAGCAAAAATCTACCAAGATGAACTCTCATTCTGAATATCTATGCTCCAAATGCAAGGGCACCAACATTCATGAAAGAAACTTTATTAAGCTCAAAGCACACATTGTACCCCACACAATAATAGTGGGAGACTTCAACACTCCACTCACAACAATGGACAGATCATAGAAACACAAACTAAACAGTGACACAGTGAAACTAACAGAAGTTATGAATCAAATAGATCTAACAGATATTTATAGAACATTCCATCCTAAAGCAAAAGAATATACTTTCTTCTCAGCACCTCATGGTACCTTCTCCAAAACTGAACAAATACTTTGTCACAAAACAGGTCTCAATAGATATTGGAATATTGAAATAATTCCATGGACCCTATCAGATCACCACGGTCTAAGTCTGGTCTTAAGTTCAAACAAAAACAACGAAAAACACACATACACATTGATGTTGAACAATCCGCTACTCAATGATAACTTGGTCAAGGAAGGAATAAAGAAAGAAATTACATACTTTTTGGAATTTAATGAAAATGAAGACACATCATACCAAAACATACAGGACACAATGAAAGCAGTGCTAAGAGGAAAACTCATAGCTCTGAGTGTCTCCAAAAAGAAACTGGAGAGAGCATACACTAGGAGCTTGACAGCACACCTGAAAGCTCTAGAACAAAAAAGAAGCAAATATACACAAGAGGAGTAGATGGCAGGAAATAATCAAACTCAGGCCCGAAATCAATCAAATAGAAACAAAAAGAACTATACAAAGAATCAACAAAACCAGGAGCTGGTTCTTTGAGAAAATCAACAAGATAGATAACCCTTTAGTCAGACTAACCAGAGGGCACAGAGGCACTATCTAAATTAATAAAATCAGAAATGAAAAGGGAGACATAACAACAGAAACTGTGTAAATTAAAAAAAATCATCAAATCACAAGAGCTTATATTCAACAAAATTGGAAAATCTGGATGAAATGGATAATTTTGTAGACACATACCAGGTTTCAATGTTAAAATAGGATCAGATAAACCATCTAAATAGTCTCATATGTACTGAGGAAATAGAAGCAGTCATTAACAATCTCCCAACCAAAAAAAAAAAGCCCAGGACCAGATGGGTTTAGTGGGGAATTCTATCAGATCTTTTAAGAAGACCTAGTATAGATACTCTTCAAACTATTCCACAAAATAAAAATACAAGGAACACTACCAAATTCATTCTATGAAGCCACAATAACACACCTAAACCAAACAAAGACCAAACAAGGAAAGAGAACTTCAGACCAATTTCCCCTATGAACATTGATGCAAAAATATTCAATAAAATTTGGGCCAGCCAAATCCAAGAATACATCAAAATGATAATTCACCCTGATCAAGTAGGCTTCATCCTAGAGATACAAGGATATTTCAATATATGGAAATCCATTAATGTAATCCACTATATAAACAATCTCAAAGAAAAAAAAACACATGATCAATTCATTAGATGTTTAGAAAGAATTTGAGAAAATCCAACATCCCTTCATGATAAAAGTCTTGGAAAGATCAGGAATTCAAGGCCCATACCTAAACATAGTGAAAGTAATATACAGCAAACTAGTAGCCAACATCAAATTAAATGGAGAGAAAATTGAAGCAAGCCCACTAAAATTGGGGACCAGACAAGGCTGCCCACTCTCTCCCTATCTATTCAATATAGTACTTGAAGTCCTAGCCAAAGCAATTAGACAACAAAAGGAGGTCAAAGGTATACAAATTGGAAAGGTAGAAGTCAAAATATCACTATTTGCAGATGATATGATCATATATTTAAGAGACCCCAAAAATTCAACCAGAGAACTCCTAAAGCTGATAAACAACTTGAGCAAATGGCTGGATATAAAATTAACTCAAACAAATCAGTAGCCTTCCTCTACTCAAGGGATAAACAAGCTGAGAAAGAAATTAGGGAAATGACACTCTTCAAAATAGTCACAAATAATATTACATACCTTGGTTTGACATTAACTAAGCAAGTAAAAGATCTGTATGACAAGAACTTCAACTCTCTGAAGAAAGAAATCGAAGATCTCAGATGATGTAAAGATCTCCCATGCTCATGGATTGGCAGGATTAATAGTAAAAATGACCATCTTGCCAAAAGCAATCTACAGATTCCATGCAATTCCCATCAAAATTCTTCATAGGGCTAGAAAGAGCAATCTGCAAATTCATTTGGAACAACAAAAAACCCAGGATATTGAAAACTATTCTCCACAACAAAAGATCTTCTGGGGGAATCACCATCCCTGACCTCAAGCAGTACTACAGAGCAATAGTGATAAAAGCTGTATGGTATTGGTACAGTGACAGGCAGTTATATCAATGGAACAGAATTGAAGACCCAGATATGGACCCACACACCTATGGTCACTTGATCTTTGACAAAGGAGCTAAAAACATACAATGGAAAAAAAAGATAGTATTTTTTTCATTTTTTATTGGATATATTCTTTATTTACATTTTAACAAGAGGTTTTACTTTTTGAACAAATAGTTAATTTGTCAACATACGATGCCATATATAGATATAGATGATATAGATAGAGAGATATCTATCCATTCTTATGGGTGATGTCTTGTGATTTTAATTCACAGTTTCTTAGTGCTTAGTAATAGTGTAGATATTTTAAAGTAATTAATTGCTATTAGCATATGCTTGTCCTAGAAATGTTTGTCTTATTTCTGTTTTTAAATTGGATGTGCCTTTTCCTTTTCTTTCCTCTCCTATCCTCCTTTCTTTTCTCTCTCTTGCTTCCCTGCTCTGCTCTGGACCCACAGCCTATTGAACTGTTCTTTATATATTTTCAATAATAATCCTTTCAAAATCTTCTACTTCATAGCTTGTCTTCTTATCTTTTGAATAGTGTCTCTTAATGAATAAAGGTTCAATTTTGGTTGTCTCATTTGCCAATTTTTGTATTTGTAGATTGGCATCTGGGTATTTTTGACCACCTAGGGTTTAGTTTTAAGAAGTTTTACAGAGGAAAAAAAAGGAAGACACCAGGGGCTAATAAAAAAATAAAAATAAAAAAAGAAGTTTCTGTATGTCTTGGTGTGGCTTTGAGTTTATCCTATTACCAGTTTCTCATTTGAATATGTATGTTTATATTCTGAAAAATTAGAAAGTTTACAAACAGCATTTCTTCAAATGCTTTATCAGCTCTAATTTCTTTCTCTTCTCCTTGATTCTAGTAAAATTTAATGTAAGATTTGGAATGTCACAGATAGCTTAAGCTCCATTTGTTATTAACAAGACTATGTTCTCTTTATTGTTTAGGTTAGATAATGTCTAATATTTGAATTCTAGCTCACTAATTGTTCCCAATTTCCTCCAGTCCATTACTGATCTCATTCGAAATGCTTTTTACTTTGCTCAGCATTGTATTTTTCTGTTTTAAATTATCTTTTTGTTCTTGTTTATATGTCCACAACCTTACTGAAACTTTTCATTATTCAAGTTTTATTTTCATTTGCTTCCCATGTGCTCTTATTTACTTATGGAAGGATTTGAATCATGGCTTCTTTGTAATCACTTTCTTATAATTCATAGCACGTCTGTCAGCTCTGTGTCAGTATTTGTTTATAATAACTTTTCATTCAGTTTGAACCTTCTGGGTTCTTGAAATAATGAATTGTTTTTATGCAAAACATTGGCAATTGTGGCATTATGGTATGATGGTTGTTAAACCTTCCATTTCAGCTGGCATTATTCAGCATTACTCCAACAGTGCTACCTCACTGCTGTGAGGTCTGTGCAGAAATTCAAATCTCATACTTGACTTGTGCTAATATCTCTGTGTGGTAGCATCTTCACCACTCATGGGCAGTGGTGAGTTCCAACACCCCAGTGGTCTACAATAACTATGCATAGGAGTAGCCTTGTTTCTTGTGGACAACAAAAACAGTTATGAGTATCTATTAGGTCTCCTCTAACTCCAGTTCAGTAGGTATGGTAGTTTCATAACAATCAGTTATGGCAGAATAGAAGGGTAGGCTCTTCAGATGGTATTTCCTGACAGTGGGATAAAGAATGACTGGTGTATTGATGACCAGTCAGGATGGAATTTCCAGCTTTGTACTTCACATTCAACTATACTACCCTACAGAATGTCCACAGTAAAGTGTTTATGTGCCCCATTGGGGCTTCAAAATAGAACCCTGGATTTCCAACTTGGATGAGAACTCTTTGGAATAGGGCTACAACTATGTCTGTGCTGTCTTGCTGTGACACACAGTTTAACTCTTCCTATTTTCCTAGGCTGTCCTTTCGTGTTTCTTTGGGTAGGGAGATCAGGTTTTCATTGGGTGTTAATTTTGTTTGCATATATTAGTTTTTCTAGATTACCACATTATTTTTTCAACTGTAAACATGAGATATATGAGGCAAAACAAATCCCAAGGAACTTGACAGCATTTGTCTCTTCACATTTTGAGGTCATTAGATAGCCTGGTTTCTCTGTATATCTCAGTTTTATTCTACATTTCAGTATATTACACTCCAGGATTTTAGTTGTACTCAGAGTAAATTGTAAGTGAAAGCAGTCCTAGGGTCTCCTATAGGTTCCTTGCCTACACCAAGCATAGGCTATGGTTAGAGTCAGGCTTAAATTCCCTTCCAATTAGATAGGTGTTCCTTAACCGCAAGGCATAAGAACCATTAGGAAACACTTTAGAATATCATACCTTTTGGCATGACATCACCGTGATTCATAAGATCATCATGCTGGCCATTGGAAGAAGAATCATGGTTCCAGTAATATGGCTTGTAGAGACTGTATACAGCATTCCAATTGGAATGGATAAAAACCAAGAACCTGTGTGGGCTTCTCAGTAACACCTGCTTTATTACACATGTAAATAACACAGATATTAAAATATTAATTTGTTTTAAAAATGTCATGCATGAATTTTATATATTTAGATTAATATAAGTAAAAAGTTTAAAACTAAAAGCACATAAACAACTTCATTCACCTGAGAACAGAAGTTTTCTTATTCGTGACAACTTTTAAGGTGCTCATACTTGGTGGCACATCCATGGTCTCTGATTTCCTCTTCTCCTAGTCATTTAGTTTTCTCTTTTTATACATTGAAGCTCAACAACAAAATAGTGCACCAAAATAAGATAACTACCTCTAATTCATCTCCCATTGAGACTTGAAAAAAATTTTTTTCAAATAGGTATACTTTAGCTCTCTGATGGTGAAGATAGAGGAATATTTGTAGCAGAGAATGAACAGACGCACTAAGTAAGGTCTAATAAATAAACTTACTTAGCAGACTTTCAGATTTAGGCTAAGAGCATAGGTTTTTTTCTTTCATTTTCCCCCATCTAATATGCCATAATCTAGCTGAGTGCACTAATTCAATACCATCTACCACTATTAGACTAACACACTATTTCTGACTTTGAGTACTCAGTCATAATACGCAGAGGTTAAAGCTTTTGGTGGGTGGAAGATTTTAAAGGTATGTGTGCAGGGTACTTTTATAATTGAAAAAAGCTCAGTTAAGGTGGTTTAATGGACTTTATTAATTGTTGGTAGTTCAGAAAGTATCAAATTTTAAACCCAGTTCTCAGTTATTTGGAACTTTCTCAGGCAAATTAATACCTCTCAGAATCATTAATTCTCAGACAAAATAGAAAGATAACAAATGACTGAGCAAAGGAAATACAAGGAATGGGAAGAGAGACAAAGTTAGTGAAAACTGTCATTTTCCTAGCCTGACTTTTATCAAGAACACTTTTGTTACTTATGCATTTATTTCATGGTTTCAAGTACATGAAATAGGATACTTTGTTTGTGAAACTTCATCTCTGGTTCCTGCTTTAGCTAACTGTTTTTAATAAGATAGTAAGGATCCAAATGCAAACAATACAAAATGAAAGCTAAGATTCAGACAATCAATAACTGACATCAAACCATATGGTTCTCTCCTCTCTAACCCTACATACCCTTTCCCATAGACAAGGTAACCATTATATAAAGCCCTCATTCGTTTTACAGCTCCTTTCTTCTTTTAAGCCAACATATACCATCAAAAGAGTGTTTTGATTGCTTTGGTTTGGAGTTTTTCATATAGGTTCTCTCACTCTGTGGTCCATGCTGTCTTGGTATTCACTATATAACCTAACCTAAGCTCAACCTTGGGGCTCTTGTCTTCCTTGTATCAAAAATTTAAAGTTTATAAAACTGTAACATGCTCTAAGTAATCTTTCCGGACTTATTTTTCATAAAATGTTATACTGCTATGATTAATTAATATTTTTATGTGTGACTGTAGTATAAAGCTATATAATATGCCACTGCATAATACACAGATTAATAATAATAATGATAATTTAGGTGGTTTCTAGATTGTTGTGATGTGAACTGGGTTACTGTATATATAATGCTCTATGGATTCTGATCTCTATATATGAAGAAACAAAATATTCAGATCTTGGTATATGAGTGCTAAGCTTTCAGAGATAATGCCAAAATTTATTAGAAAGGTTTTCCAGAAATGTGCAATTTTTCATTTCTACCAACACACACACACACACACACCACAAAACACCTCGTTTCAAGGATCCTTATATCATTAGAAAAATTGTACAGGTTCAATATTTGCCTTTCTCAGCTGATTTTTTTCCTCTAAAACACACAACTGAGAAAATTGTATGAATATCTATTCAATTTTCTCAAGGGTAGAAAGCAGCTAGTTCCATTTTAGATACACATAGAAGCTAACACTGTTTAAGAATGATTCTACTGAGCATTAACAGTTTGTTTCTGCCATGAGTCACAGTTGGAAGGCTGTTGTGTACTCTCACTTCTTATTTATTATTTTAACTAATTTGTTAAAAATAATATTTTAGTCTTATTAAAAGTATAGTTTTCTGATTAGTAATGATGTTGAATCTCTCTTCACAAGTTAATTAGCCATATGTTCATATATTTCTGTGAAATGTCTGCATTTTGTGTCCATTTTCCTGTGGAATGGTCTGTGCTTTCTTTAAAAATATCTAATTTTACCATTTTATTTTCATTCATGGGTATGTATGCATATGTATATGTGGGAACAAGCACTTGAGTACATGTAGCAGCAGAGGCCACACAGATCATTCTGCAACTGGAGTTATAGGCAGTTGTGAGACACGCAATATGGGTGCTGCAAATCAAATTCTAGTCCTTTGCAAGACTTAGAAAGAACACTTTACCACTGAGCCATCTCTCCAGCTTCCGGTTTATGCTTTCTCGATAACTGTTATAATTTCTTTATATATACTCCATATTGTCCCTTCACCAGATTTGTTTTCTCAGTCAACATCTTATATTTTTTTTATATAGTTTAAGGTATAATCAGCCACATGATGAACAAACTCTAGTTGCAAAAAATAAGTATGTATGTGTGTGTATGTGTGTGTATATGTGTGAATGTGTGTGTGTGTGTGTGTGTGTGTATGTGTGTGTACTGGTATGTGCAAGCGATGGTGCACCTTTGGTGTTCAGAGGCAACCTTTAGGAGTCAATTCTTTCCTTCCACTGTTTGGGCCCTGTAATGGCTATTCCTGGTTGTGAATTTGCCTGTATCTGGAATGAACTACAATCCAGAGTTAGAAGGCTCACCTCTGATCCTAATCTGGAGGCTGAGAGATACAAGTTTCTGACCTGGATCTTGGCATGGAGATCTTGAAGCATAGTGGCTATGAATTCCAGAAGATTAAGACAGGAAGATATCTGAGTTCAAGGTCATCTGGGATTAAAGGCGTGGCACACACCTTTAATCTGGGGTCATACCCTCTGCTGGAGACCTACATAAGGACACTGGAAAAAGAAAGATTTACTCTTTCTCTTCTTCCCCTGCTTGCCTCATGGGGCTGAGCAACTGCTAGATCCTTGGACTTCCATCCACAGCTGCTGCTGACCATTGTTGGGGAGTTGGACTACAGACTGTAAGTCATCAACAAATTCTCTTACTGTATAGAGACTACCCATACGTTCTGTGACTCTAGAAAACCCTGACTAATACAGGCCCCAAGGATTGAACTTAGATCCTCAGGCCTTGCTATAAACACCTTTACCCACTGAAATATTTTGCTGCCCTTACAGAACTGTTTAATAGACTCGGTCTTGTGTCTTAAATCATATTAACTTTTCCAAGGCTAGTAAGATGTTCAATGACATTTTATACTGAAGGCTTTAAAATTTAGCTTTTGAATTTAGTGCATGATATTGTCTGAATTCCATTTAGAAGTCATGCTGAATTGCAACACTGAAGTTAGGAATTTTAAGAAGGGTCCCTATACCATGAATGAATTAATGCTGTTTTAGGAGTGGGTTGGTGGGATCAAGTTCCTGAACGTATGGATCAATTCAGCCTGGCTTCTTCTCTTTCTGTCCTCCTCACTTTCTCTTGTGGCTTCTGCCTAATGCTGAATTAGTAAGAAGGCCTCCACCAGATACAGTTCACTGATTGTGCACTTCCTATTCCTAAGAACTGTGACTAAATAACACATTTCACACCTCTACTTATTAAATATCCTTTATATTTTCCATATTTTTATATGGTACTTCTGCTGTGTATAAGAGCTTCATACATACATGAGTCTAGTTCTTGGAACTTCATTAGATTCTGAAGGCTTTTATTTACCTTTATTATTACGATATTGTGAAGATGTTCACAACAAACAGCATAGTTTGAATTTACTTATGCATATAAATGTCTACAATATATGCTGTAATAGGGAAAATGTGAATTTGAATATAGGAAAATTTTATTCAGATGGAACTGAAAGCACATGAGACTTTCTGGCAAGGCGTCCAGTATTGTAATAGGGCTCAAAGGAAGAATGACTGTTGGGAAGAAGATTGAACTGACTTGTACTTGACTATGAAGAGTCAAAATATGTGAAATATCAAGAGTAAGATGTGAGAGTGGAGCAAGAGAATGGTGCAGATAGGGAAGAAGTCAATGAAAGCATTCAAGTAAGCAAAATAGATGTCCTGTCCCTTTTTAGGATTTCCTGTAATCAAGTGCTAGTGACACTTTTAAGATATGAAAAGGGAACCTCCCCTATCATGGGATACAGAACCTGAAGAGACCACCTCCAGTATTTAGACAGGGCCCCTAGTGGAGGGATAGGGACACCAATCCATCGACAAAAATTTTGAACCCAAATTGCTCTGGTCTAAAAGAAATATAGGAAGAAAAAATGGAGCCGAGACTAAAGGAAAGACCATCCAATGACAGACCTAACTTGGGATCCATCCCATGGGTGGGCACCAATCCCTGACAACATTACTGATACCATTCTGTGCTTGCAGACATGACTGCCCTCTGAGAGGTTCTATCAGCAGCTGATTGAGACAGAAGCAGATACTCACAGTCATCCATTGGACTGAGATCTGGGACCCCGTATGGGAGATTTAGGGGAAGGATTGAAGGAGCTGAAGGGGATGGCACCCCATAGGAAGACCAACAATATCAATTAACTGGAATGCCACAGAGCTCCCAGAGCTAAGCCACCAACCAAAAAGCATATACAGGCTGGTCTGAGGCCCCTGCTACATATGTAGCAGAGGGCTGCCTTGTCTGGTCTCAGTGGGAGATGATGCACTTAATTCTACAGAAACTTGGTGCTCCATGGAGGGAGCATACTGGGGGAGGTCACCATCTCAGAGGTGAAGGAAGGGGAAGGGCGGGGGAAGGAACTCTGCAAGGGTGCTAGAAGTGGAGCAATATTTGGGATTTAAATAAATAAAATAATTGGTTAACTTAAAAAATATATGAGAGGGGAAATGATGTTCAAGTGGATTGCTGCATATTCAGATGGGAGAAATAAAAAGACTGAGATGAGATTAATATTCGTCACTGAGAAACTGTCTATAGGTAATAGCTTCCTGATGCTGAAGGGCAATGGTTTAAGAAGAAAACATTCAACTAGATTATGAAAAAGATAGTGTTGATCTTTTTTTTTTCTAAAATTAATTAAGTAAACATTTGATCCAATAATTAGGCTCTCTAGAAGTTCCTGCCAAGGGTACATTTTCTTTGTCTTTTGGCCCATTTTCTTACTTCCTTTCTCATCCTTCTTCACTCATAACAGTAAACAACTGTTTATGAGTAAGAACTTAGAGATATGGGATCAAGTCAGTTTTGCTGCTACACTATTAACATGCTATTTGGACTATAGTTCAGTTAATGCTGGGGGAGGGAGTAGTTTTCCATCAGTAGATACATGCAACTCTTTGGAAATCCTTTTTATAAACTTCTTCAATAAGAGTCTCTGCTTTAGGCACTTTTGCCCTCGCTGTTGGATTACTCTATTGTGAAAATATTTATATAGTCTCTACACCCCTTGCCATGGTGGTTCTAAATCATTGAAAGATAATCTCGAAGGGATCTCTCTTTCCCACTACCCTGTTCTACCTCTTACAGAAGCATTTCATATGGTTTGGCTCTTTCTGCATGCTCAGATAAGCTTTCAGTTTAATACTGAGAGTCTCTGGGGGAACACTTGGATCTGCTGGAAGTACTCAGGGCTATAAAGTCTTGCCCTGGAAGAAAACTGACCACTAGTGGCCAATGAAATTTGAAAGACTTGAGCACCTGCTCCACAAAGAAGGGGATAGAATTACCATGCCAGTGCTAACTTGCAAAAATAACTCTGGGGTTCACTAGGAAGCCAGAACAGCCTGATCCTTTCAAAGAATGTTTGTGAGAAATATGTAGGTGGATGGGGCTGTAAGCGGGTGCACAGAAGTTGGAAGTCTGAATTATAAAGCTATTCTTGAAGGTCTGACTTTTAGACCTTCCCTACAGGGTATACCACCCCAAAACAGCTTCCTTACTTTTACCATATGAACACCCATCAACCCAAATGAACATCACTTCCCCTTTCATATATTAAAGGTGTCACTACCCCTTAGTCAAAGGAAATTCTGAAAAGGAAAATGACCTCTTTTTTGCTTATTTAAATGTTCACATTGACTTTTCCTGAAAATAGCATACTAGTGTAATAGGTTTCCTGAGAGAAAAGCACAGGTATAACGCACTGGTACTGATTAAAGGCAGCATTTACTTTCATTATTATTCTGCAACCTCACTAATTCTAACTGTGCACTAATAAATGTGGGTCCTTTAGAATTTCTACGGAAGGATTTTTCATCAACAAAAGAGGATAGTTTCTATTTACTAAGTAAGTACTTGAATACAATGGCCAGATCTTATTCATCTTTCACTTGCTGTTCAAAATTGCCAGATTCATCTATCCTTCTATAAGGTACTGCTTGACACACAGGAGGTGTACAATAAATTGTGACCACATAAAAATATATGCATAGTATTTGATTCTAACTGCCTTCTTCCACAAATACTTCTAAACGRTTCATATAGGTAGCTAAATATTATCCTGACAAGCGTAATTTTTATTAGTAAATGTTTTTATGTGTTAGTTATGATTATTGTTATGAGTAAATGTTTTATATATAATATACTAATTGTACATAACCCTATATTCCTTAAGAATATGGACGAGAATTTAGGAGAGCTTAACGTTTGCCAAAAGACATTCAGGTCTCTTTATAGATAGGACTTTTCCACACCTAATTCTCCGTAACCAAACACTTTCGAGCAGCAATTAAACAAACCGAATTGCCTAAGCTATCTGAGTACTATAGCACAAACAGCTGGGTATATGATGTTAGAATGACTGTTCACATTCCCTTCAACACATACTAAGTTCCAAAGCTTTAAAGGCAGGTGTGTCCTGCTACCCTATTTTTCTCTCAAAGAGCATCTGGAACCAGTCTAGTAAACAAAACAAGAGCTTCTCTGCCAACTACCATAGGCCAGATGACTCAACAGCAGGGAAAACATAATTTGATCCATGTATTTACACTTCTGGGCTCAATGGGATAGTCTGTGACATTGAGGGTACTCTAAAAGATCTGGACCCGATGTGATGGCATACAGCATAAATGATGACAAAAAACAAACAAATAAGCAAACAAAAAACCATGAGGTAACTTTGGAAACACTTTTAACAGAAAAACATTAATTGATATGACATAAAAAGAACTCTTGCAAGTCTATAAATTTAACACACACACACACACACACACACACACACACACACAAAACTATAGAAAATGAAGGAGATCACAAATGAGTTCTAACAGAAATACAAAAGGCAGCAAACATTTAAAAATATGATTAAATTCACCATTCACCAGAGAAAATCAAAGAAACCAAAAATGTAGCTACCACTTCTCAACTGTCAAACTGGACAAGATGCTTGTGGCTGATAAAAAGACACTGAATATCAAATACCAGGGTTCAGAGTATGACATGATAAAGGGTTTATAAGCTAATGGGGGGATTTTAGTCATCAAATGCCCTAAGCCCTTAGTCACTGAACTCTGCAATCTTACATCTTGGGCTCTAGACCCATATAATAATCATTGAATATCCCAACAGTAAATGGTCCAACCCTTAACATGGTAATGCAGTTATTAAAAATAGGAAGATAAGTAAAGGAAGCAGTTGTGAAGAAAGACTAGAAAAGGTGCGGGAGACTTCTAGAGGGCACAGATGATCTGTGCCTTGTATCAGGCATTGTTTATGTGAATAAGCTATATATGTATATTGATTTATGTGTTAGTATATACTGCAAAAAATATTTTAAAGTTAAAAAATCAGGTTTATAAACATCATGATTTAATGGAAAGAGGGTTAGACTACAGAGAAGAAATCCTGAGTTGCATTTTTTTAGATTATACCATAATTATATCATTTCCCCCTTTCCTTTCCTCCCTCCAACACCCCCCGCCCCACACATACTGCTCCTTGTTGCATTTAAAATCCATGGCCTACTTTTCACTAACTGTTGCTATATACATGTATGTAGAGGTGTATGTGTGTGCGCACGTGCGCGCACATGTGCATGTGTAGGCCTATGTGTGTATAGCAGCCGGGGAAGTTATCCAAGCTACATCATAACTGACTTATGTATAAAAGTAAGATAATTATATTCTGCTCAAAGAGGAATCACTGAATTTAAATACTTTTCATTTCTATGCTTTTTGACTTTTCTTTTTGTACAGAATATTTAGGGCATGGGGAGGGGAGTCATGAGGGTAGTAGAGACAGAGAAAGGCAGAGAGAGAGAGCAGAGGAGAAGAGGCCAGCCATGAGCATGTGGGGGGATGGGGAGAGTGGGGGAAAGGGAAGCAGAAAAAGATCAAGAGAGCAAGAGAGCAAGAGAGCAAGAGAGGAGCAAGAGTGCTTTCTGACTTTTCAGGCCCTAACAATCTACTAAATTTCTTCTTCCTATCCTCCTCTTCTCCATCCCTAATCTCATATATTTATTGAGGTCTATATGTCCAGTCTTGTCATCCAGAACTAGATATTCCCTTTGCAATTTAGAGTTTATTCATAGTTTAGGATATTCTCTGAAAGTACGGCTTAGGTTTGCATCATGGTGTTCTTTGGAAAGCAATAGGGCACAATGAAATGCACATGGGAACTGCTGTCTACAACTCTGGGTTTGAAGAGGTTACTGTTTACCTATTTTCCCATCAGGCTTTGTGTCCTCACTGCATGTGTAAAATGGCAATACTATCATCTCTTGGTATCTGCAGGGCAATTAGTTCTAGGATCCTCATTGACATCAAAATACGTCCCATTTCCTCATAAAATGGTAGAGTATTTTGTACAAGTCCTCATATATACTTAAGCCATTGGTAGATTATTTCTAGACTCTAATACAATGTAAATAGTTTTTATACTATATGGTTTAGAGAATAACAAGTCATTTGTCCTTATTCAGTACAAACAGTATTTTATATGTATGGTATTAGGAATTGAACTTAGGCCTCACATATGCTAGCTAGTCAAGCATTCTAACACTGAACTATATTCCCAGTCCAACAAAATTTTGCCAATATCTTTGATCCATAGTTGTTTGAATTTAAGGATTTGTAATCTAAAGGATTAGCTATAATAACAAGACTTTCAAAGACTCATGAGAAAAAAAAAACAAAAACAAAAAACAACTTTCACCTGTTAGTATGTGAAGTCCTAAACCACACTTCACTTCGCTAGCTAGGGGCCTAGGGAGAAAGAAAAGAATCAAGTTCTTCAACCACTACTACTTGACTCACACCAATCAAGGCAGAAAGCACTTCTAAGTCATCTGAGCGGCAACACACTGCTTCCCAATCAACCAATGGGTCATTTGACAGGAGAAGAGAAAGTAAAAGCATTTCCTTCTCTATAGTTCTTGCCACAGAGAGCAGCACCCCACAGCAAAAGCCAACAGTCTTAATTGATGGAGAGCCCCAGCCTGAATGACCTGGACCCCTCCCTTCACATACCTAAAGTGAGAAGAGCAGCTTAACAGGGACCTGGCACAAAGTCAGGACAAGCTGAAATCTTGGGGTTACCCTGCTGAGATAATTCCAGATGAATTAGTCAATGTTTCTCAGGCTGTTCATCGTACATCAGGGTAATTATGAAGGAGAATAAAAACAGCAAGATTAGAAAACAGCTTGCCAGAAGAACCACTATATTTGTATGAAATGACATTTAAATACTAATCTGAAAACAGTGGATAGCTGTGGCTTGGCTTGTCACTTTCAAAGCCTTTATGCCAAATTCTGATGCAAATGCAATTCCTAACATTCACTGGAGAAAGAATGCCTAGTCCCCATGGTTAGTCACACAAGTTTCCTAAAATTTCTCTCCTGTACTCTTGAGCCGGGGATGCCCCTTACATTTCCAAGCTTACATGACCTTCAGGAATTAAGTTGCAGGAAGAAAGTACATTTACAACTTGTTTCTTCCCTTTCCAATGATTTGAACTAAACATCCTTCTCTCAAAGTTTGCTTGGCAGACCAGAAGACAGGCTTCTCTAAGCCCATTTTCAACCAATACACAAGCTCATGAAACCGTGCCCTCTCTTCATTTTGATGATGTACTTGTAATCAATCCTTTACCTGGCATAGTTCCCAGCATATAATACACACTCAGTAAATATTTACTCTTATTTACTGTGCATTTATTCTAGCAGTCCTTCTTACATAGCACTTAGCATTAAGTACAAATAATTAGTTATTTGCTTAATGGCTCTTTCTCATTAGGCTTTGTCACAAGGCAAGGGTTAATGTCTGCCTTATTCACAGCTTATTGTAATAGCTCAATGCCTACCAAGATGACTAAGACTTATTAAGACTAAATAAATATTAATTGAACAAAACTACAATGTCCTCACTTAATTTCTGAATGAATTCTAAAACAGCTTCATATTTAGTATCATAACCTGCATTTCTATTTTTTCTGACTCTTTTTTATTGGATATTTTCTTTATTTGCATTTCAAATGTTATCCTCTTTCCAGGTTTCAAAATCCCCTATACCCTCCGCTCCGCTGCTTCTATGAGGGTGCTCTCCCCCATACCCACCCACTCCCGCTTCCCTGTCCTGGCATTCTCCTACACTAGGGCATTGAGCCTTCACAGGACCACGGGCCTTGCACTGATGTCCAACAAGGCCATCCTCTGCTGCATATGTGGCTGGAGCCATGGGTCCCTCCATCTATACTCCTTGGTTGGTGGTTTAGCTCTTGGGAGCTTTGGGGGCCTCTCAGGAGTCAGGCTGGAGAGATGGCTCAGCTGTTAAAGGCTTGGCTCACGACCAAAAATATAACCTCCATTTCATCATAGGAAACTGAGGCTCAAAGGATTGCAGTAACTTGCCTAAGATCAGAGCCAGTACCCTGAACATGTGCTGATAAGTACTGCTCAAGTTCTCTCTATAAGGACTTGTTCTATAACTTACCACATGTAGCCTAAGAAGGTTTCATATTATCCAAGCCTCAATTGTTAAAAATACCCCCAAAACAAAGGAATAAATGCTTGTCTTATAGATTTGTTATAAAGACTGCTTGCATTTCTATGTGTGAGGCACTTGGTCAGAGTAGTTGGCATAAATTAATATTTAATAGAAAGTACTGCTACTGTTGCTGCTGCTGCTATTGTTATCATTAAAGCCAGTTTGCAGAAAAAGTAACCATAGTGAGGGGAGGCTACCTGCTAAGCACTGACCCCATCCTGTAAATTGGCACCCATAGTTCTACATGTTTCTACTGGACGTGTGTGCAACTTCCATCAACTCTGAGTGTTTTATAATACAACTTGCACAGGAGATCTCTTTTTGTTCAAAATACAATCTGAAATATAAAGATTATCTTAAAATCAATTCTGTCATACAACAAAGGGCAAAAATGAGGATTATTATAGGCTATAAATATTAAACTGAACAGTTTACACTATAAACGAAATTCATGAGTACACAAAATCAAGAAGGTCCTCTTGCTCATAACTATAGGGGTTTTCATCTTAATGGATATTAGCAAATAAGTGTATATCATGAAACAGAGCAGAGAAAGAATAATCACAAATAAGGAGGTTTCTTGGTTCTGTATTCATACACACAGAAATGTCAACATTTACATAACTGCTTTATTTGTCATATTTTGGTTTTCTGTTACCTTCGCTTTGACCAGAACATTCTAGACATATTCAGTCACAGAATAGTGAACATTGTTAATGTTCTTCTTTTGTTTATTGATTGGTAATTTCATAGACACATATGATGTATTTGGTCAATCCACCCCAATCACTTCCTCCTAATTCTTACTTTATCTCCACGTGACTTTCACTCTGAATTCCACATATTCTTTTCTTTAAGAGTTATTTTATATAACATTTCCTAATCAATGCTATTGCTTTACACAAAACAATTTTTAATTGTTTTCAGTTCTGTGTTATGTATATGTGTGTGCCTGATGTGGGTAGGTGTACATTTGTCTCGGCGCTCTGAAAGAGCACAGATATAGATTGTTGTGGACTGGGAGTTACAGGTGGTTGTCAGCCAAGTGAAGTGGGTGCTGGGAACTGAACTGACTCTGTGAGAGCAATATGCACTGGTATCACTGAACAATTTCTATAGCCTCCTGCGCTTTTCTTTTAAAAGAGTAAAAACTCAAACCATAGAGATTTCTTAGTGCTACCTATAAGTGTGCATGTACAGGACAATCTCCGGGAGCTGGCTAGCCTCTCAGTACCCATATCCCTGAAAAAAAAAAAAAAGGATTCTCCTTATCCCAACTGTCAAGAGCCTCTCTCTAATACATGCTGGTATTCTTATATTCTGGTATTCTGGGTGGCATTAATTTGTGCATGATTTGTACATGTAGTCAAATATGGTGTGAGTTCATGTATGTAAGAACAATGTCTGGCAAATACTGTTTTGTTTGCAAACATTTACTACCTTTTACTCTTGTACTATTTCAATCATTTCTTCCTGAATGATACTTTACCACCATGGGGGAAGAGATGTGATAAAAATGTGCTGTTTAGAGCTGAGCACTCTGTAGTCTCTTATTCTCATCATGTTGGCCAATTTCATGTCTCTGTATTAATTGGCATCTATGCACAAATAAGATCCTCTATAAGAGTTGAGGTGTACACTAATTTACATGTATTAATAAATGGGGGGACAGGTTGTCACTGTGTCTTATTTAGCAGTTTAATAGTGTTAGGTTCTATGACCTAGCTTGTTCCAGGGTTTGGCCCAATTAATGACTACCAGGATAACATCTATGTAACCCATGTGGGGGTCAAGACCCACAAGTTGAGAACTATGGTTCTAGAGCATAACAAAGAACATGGGCAACACGTTTTAATGTCTGGGGTGGGGAGGATGGGACCCCACTGACTAACACTTCCAAAAAGGCTAACCTGTACCTGTCACTGGGCTTTTTGTGTGAGAGCTTTTGGTGTCTGGAAGAAGTACTGTTTCCCTCTTATTAGGTAACCACTTAAACACATTTTTGGTACATGTATTTATAAGGACGCTTCTACAGTACTGGGGTTTCATATGGCTTTTGAAAAGGTCTCTTGTTAATATCTACAGACATGGTGCAGGAGGGGAGGTCAGAGACAACACTAGCAGCAACTGCCCTTCTATTTCTACTTTGTAGGTCTTTGTTGGACCATGGTCCAGGAATGGAGTCATGTGAGGAGAATTCTGTGTGCTTGTTAGAACACTCCAAGAAAACAAGACAAGAGTCTTCTGACCTTAGTTTTTCTTCCTAGGTGTAGTGGGTAATAGTGTGTTTACTTCAGATAATTCATTATTAGTTACTGCTGTTACTCAACTAAATGTTTGAAGTATCCTTTAATATGCTTTTACGGTAAAATATGATTTTTTTTTGCCATGTGCCACTTGTCCTTGTGACCGAATAAGCTTGAACTCATGAGAAATTTGCCCATGTGTCCTTAACCCTCAGAATAGAAATTGTCTGAATCTCTGAATAATATTGGCTACTATATGAGACTCTAGTCAACCTCAATTCCTGGCTCCATTCTCAGAGGTCCCACTCCTTCTAGAGTTGGTGACAGATCCTGGGTATCAAACACAGGTCATCAAGCTTGGCAGCAAGTGATTTTACCTGCTGAGCCATCTCATCAGTTCCCTAAAAAGTATTTTCATTGTTATGTTAGAAGAGATAAACTTTTACAATTTGCAGCCTCATAAAAAATGAACAGGTTGAAAGGCAACAGAAATGTTCTGTATTTGAAATTCACAAAAATGAAATCTTGCTTCCTTTGCATTCTCTCTCCCTCTTCCAACATGGTGGCCTCAAAAAACAAAACAAAAAAAAAAAAAAAAAAAAAAAAAAAAGAAAAAAGAAAAAAGAAAAAAACAAGAATAAGAAGGGGAAGACTTTCTAGCTGAAGATGGGGCACCTGGTGGAGGAAGCACTTACATCCCCAAACCAGTCAGCTGGCCTGCTGAAACAGAAGATCTGGAAGGAGATGTGTCAACAACATGGTGCAGTAATGATAATGATGTGCACAGGGCCCCGCTAACTGACCTTTCTATCCTTCCCACTGCTCCATGGGCTGCTTGGGAACCCAGTATCCACCTGAGTCATCTTCCCAAACTGCTACCCTACACTGCTTTCCTACGGAATCTGCCCTATGATGTGACTCTATTAAAGCATAACTCGGCCACTGTTCTGCTTCGTCCCTTATTTTTGTATTGAGGTAAGTTCCTACTATGCAAATATCAGCAAGCAGCTGTAGAGCTGTAGAATTTTTTGAGAGAATGAGATGTTTATATATTATTGTCAATTTTTAATTTTGAAAATAAAGTGCCTAAAAGGAAAAAAAATTCTTTAGAGGAGTAAATATCAGATAGAACCATGTTTGTAGGACCTCCTTGTACTTATGTCTAGTCTCTCAAGTGTGATATCAGTGACACTGACATCAATTTTTACTGAAAGTTGCATTTAGAGCTAGAGGAGTTTATAGGCCTTAAGTTACATTCTTCAGAATGGTTTCCTATAAAATGAGACTATTGTGGTATTTTGTTCATCAGGAAGGTTTTTTTGTTTTCCTTGGTTTAATTCATTAAAAAACCAACAAAACCAACAAGCAAACAAAACCAGGGAAAGCAATATGGTACATTCAGGCTTTGAGACCCCAATGTTCAGTGCATTAATCACAAAAGTAGTATTTGACAGCTTTAAAAATGCTTTTCATATTAAATATGTTTGAAGACTGACACATAGAAATGGCTGCTTCTGTGATTTATTCGAGGTCAAAGACTACTTAGTAACAAATTCAGCACCAAAACTAATTTTCACTGAATGTCTATGTATGCCCTTTTACTTACAAATGCCAAGAAGTTCTTACAGACCTAAAAGACATGAAAAAGAGACCTTAACTTTACTGAACTAACAGACAAGAATAGAACCTCCAAAAATATAAGAATCTTCTTTTTTTCAAAGTATGAGATGGTTTTATTAATTGTCCCCCAAACCCTTGCATGCCTGAATTGTCAGTTGACTGCAATGAGAGAAGGTGTAGCTTCTGCCACCCTGAACTAGACTGCTCAGCTGGGCAAGACCAGCCCATGGCATGGTCAGTCTTCAGTTAGGCACTGTAAGTACTTTCCTCCTCCAAGAAACTTTGGTCATCTCTAGGAACCTTGGTAGTTTTTAAATCCATTCTTTCAAAAAGCCTTTGAAACAGTTCCACTGAGGTGTAAATTCAAGTAGCTTACAGTTTGCCCTCCTACAGTGTGTGGAGTTGGCCCTGGGGGTGGAGCTCTCTCCACAGTCAAGTGCACACGTGT
>BDUI01002662.1:61593-75152 GCA_002335545.1 Apodemus speciosus | reverse complement strand
AACAAGATCATGAATTTGGGAGGGACAAAAGAAGTTGGAGGGGAGAGAGGGAGAACTGTAAATAAGTAAAATACTTATTCTCAAGAAAAATTAAATTTAAAAAATCAAGAGAAAAATAACCTCTGACATTATACAAAAGTTCAAATTACAGATAAATCATACTTATAAATGTTTTTATATGAATGAAGTGGACTTAAGTGTGTGTGAGTAGTGAGAACACGAAAGTAAGCAGATATGAAGAATTTCTTCTGTGACTGGCTAACCTGCATGTGTACAATTCACCAGAAGAAATTCCCTCACAGATGTGTTGTTTCCAAATAACAAAGTCTTTCTCATCTGAAGATCAAAGAGCTCTGCCCTGGGAAGCAGCAGTCTCATATGCCAGTAGGTTAGTTTGCTACAAATCATATAATGCTATTAAGCATAGGGGAAGTCAACACTTCAAATTTCCTTGTAACAATAAATCAATCACGCAATGTTAGCTAAATTGAAATGTTTACATAGGTTTGGCCATAATTACATCCAGTTCTCAGAATTAATCATGTGACCCCAGATAAATCCCTTCTCCTGGTCTCAGTTTTTTACTTCTAAAAATGTTGTAGTCAGACAGAGTTGTTTCCAATTTTAAAATATTAAGACCCAATTTCTACCACAATCTTCTTTATTACGAACCTACGAGGTTAACTTTACATCCCCTGGCTGCTAAGCTAACTCCTATACGCTTTGGTGCAATGAACTTACAGAATCATTTTAAAGCTACATTAATAATCAGGAACATTTAATAGAAGGAGTTGCATTTGTCTACCCTGCCTTTTCGGAGCCATCCCCATTCTCCCCTCCTCAAGATAGTCACTGAATACAAAACTTTGCACAGTGAGATTCTATTAGACCTGAGAAAGAAAGTCGTCTGGTTACTTTTTGATCCCTGCTGTTATCAAGATAATGGTTTTATTTTTTGAAACTATAATCAGATAAAAATGTCCAAAGGACTAAAGAAACTGAGTTGGGTGATTAGTCTATTCTTTTTCTTCTTTTAATTCCACCGGAAGGAACAATAGGCTCTTCTTGCCTTTGGCAATATAATAATTCAGCTGACATGCTAGAAATACCTCACACCAAGACAAAAAATGGTGGCATTCTTTCTCTTTAAAAACAATCAATGCTTTCATTTGTGGGCTTCAAAGTATATGTGAAATAAAAGTCTCAATCCTGCAAGTCTGAGGTAAATCAAAGGGCCTTAAGTGTCACAGAAAAGTTCCCTGGGTGGTTGCCCTTTTTCTAGATAAGAAAGGAAATGAAAACACTCCCAGGCAGAGATGACTGCTCTCATCTAATTTTGTATTTCCCATTCCCAAGTGAGCTTGAGCTTGATAACTCATTCTAATACAGTTCTTCTTTATATCTGACCAAACCTCTTTCTTGCTGCTCTGGAGGCTCTCTTCCTTATATTATTATAGACTTGGCATTGGTGGAAATGTTCATTGTCTTTACATTGTTGACACTTGCTTTGATTGTCAGAAATTGTAACAGAAATTTTTGACAATAAGTCAATGTAATGAGTAATCTTGGTTGTCAACTTGACATACTGAGAAAAAGGGACCTTGTTTGAAGAACAGCCTGCATTAGATTGGCCTATGGACACATCTGTAAGGCCATAGGAAAGGCCAGCCCACTGTGTGCAATACAAACCCTAGGTAGTGGCCTTGGGCTATTTTTTAAAAAAAGGTAGGTGAATATGAACCTGAGAGCAAGCCAGTAATTAGTATTCCTTCCTGGTTTCTGCTTCAGTTCCAACCACCACATTCCTGGTGCAGTTCCTGCCCTAATTTCCCCTAACAATAAACAATGACATGGAAGTGCAAGCCAAACAAAGCCTTTCCTCCCCCAAAGTTGCTTTTGGTTATAATGTTTATCACAGCAAACTAGAATAGCTAAGCTATCTATGATCAGGATTGGATATATTCTTGGGGTCCTTATCTTAATGAAATATTCCCAGTGATGCTAATATATATATTGGTCAAAGCTATTTTTCTTGTCTGTTTATTAGTATCTCATCTATATAAGCTAACAAATATGAAAGTCCTTTAAAAGAATCACTGCACTTATGTGGATTACTAATAAATTGTTTTCCCGAAGGAACTGACTCTTGGAATTTTAATCATTACAAATGGAAAATGGGTCTCTCTCTCTCTCTCTCTCTCTCTCTCTCTCTCTCTCTCTCTCTCTCTCTCTCCACTAATCACAATAACTTTGGAAATACCACTAAGTATTAGAGATCCAATGCTGTTTGTTTGTTTAATGTAATACTGGGAACCAAACCTGAGACCTTACACATGGCTAGGTACATACACTACCAATAATCAGTAAGTTCCAGTTTAGCATGAGATATTTAAATGCAAGCATGTCTTTCAATACAGGCCTATAGATAAAAGACAATGGAAATAGAACCATATCAATGCTTGGGTATTCACCAGTGTATTCTAATTATACCTAGTTAATGGCCTACTTGCCTAGTCCTATAGAGAGTTGATAATTTCTTTGAAAACTAGTGAACAATGTAATCCATTACATTTTAGCCATTATTTAGTTTGCTACATAGACTCAAGGATTCTTCCATTTTAGTGCTTGGTATATGCCCTTATAAAAATCCATAGTTATCAAATCTAGCAAGTGTCATCTTATAGACCAGAACTTGGAATTATAATTTTCCATGGTTTAACAAATTCATTTGACATAAAGAGCCATTTCAAAGAAATTACTTCATTGTTATCTTACAATTTAGGCAACTGGAGCATGACCAAGGAATTATTCCTACAGGTATACACTTGTGAGAGCAAGCACAGTCTAAAGATTTTTAAACCCCTTATGATAAAAGATACAAAGCAGTCAGATACTTAAGATTTCTTTTGGTCAAATGTGGCAAAAATATTGAATCACAATTGCTAATCTACATCATTGATACCTGAAGAAGAACCTTAAAACTCTACCCATAAGTGTCTTAAGACATTTAAGACATCTTAAGGCACTTAAGACATTTGCCTGGTGATAAGGAGTCCATTGTTCTTCTTTACAAAATCTTTGTGGTTGTTCAAGAACTGTGCTTTCTTTTGTTTTTATTTTCTATATTCTTTGTTTACATTTCAAATGATTTTCCCTTTCCTGGTTCCCCCCTCCCCATAAGTCCCATAAGCCCTGTTCCCTCTGCCTTTTCCCCAAATCAAACCCCTCCCACTTCTCTGTCCTGGTAATCCCCTACATTGCTGCATTAAGCCTTTCCAGGACCAGGGCCCTCTCCTTCCTTCTTCTTGGGAATCATTTGATATGTGAATTGTGTCTTGGGTATTCAGAGCTTCTGGGCTAGTATCCCCTTATCAGTGACTGCATTCCATGTATGTTCTTTTGTGATTGGGTTCCAGTTCCAACCATTTGCCTAAGAATTTCATGAGTTCATTGTCTTTAATTGCTAAGAACTGTGCTTTCGCAAGGAACAGAATTTGACCTGTTAGGGACAAGTGAGGCTATGCAAGTGAATGAGGGGTAGGTAAGGTAGCTTGGAAGAAAGCTCATTAACTTGCCTAAAATAGAAGACTTGTTTTGGAGAATAGCAGGAAAGGAAACTGGAAAGAAAAACTAAAGCATCTCAGAATGTGAAGAGATCCACAGAGAAGATGAAATTCAAGCTCTGCCCATCTTATTTTGTCGTACTTACTTTCAAATACGGCTTTCCCTAGTCTACCCCTGATATTTAATACATGCTTCAGTAATGAGTATGAGGTCCTAATATCGACAGACATAGTAACTACAGCACAATAGTTAGAAATAGGCTTTGGAATTAGAGCCCCCAATAAGTCACTCGCTACCTGTTCAACCTTAGGTAAATTTATTTAACCTGTATATATTTCTTTTCTATAAAGGCTTACAATAGTATACTCAAGATGGAGGGAGACAAAAAGGTACAAAGAATGTGTAGATTTCTTAGCAAATGGGAGCTAAGGAATGTAAAAGGAAAGACAATTCAAGGAAAGTTTTTAATTGTATCAAATTAAATAAAGAGATAAAGATGGTTACAATTTGCCTGTCAGTCAAGTAAAAGTAATGAGGATCAAGGGAAAGAAGTTGGCCACAGATTCCATGATCATGAAACAAGAAACCAAACTGGAGCTGAATCCTCTGAGGAAAGGTTACAAATTTGGCATTGGATAGTACATCCAGACCAAAAGGACCTCAAGTGATTTGTCAATTACCAGCCCCTCTACCCCTACCCAGCCATTGCTGCAAAGGTTTTCCTTTGCAAGTAGCTAAAAGTACCTCTTGTGGTTAAGCAGTTCCCTGAGGTCTTGAACTAGTAGATTCTCAGCAGTTTATACTTGACTACAAGAGGAGGCCAGAGACAAAGCAAAAGAAAAACAGATACTATTGGCATTAGCTGGGCAAAAATAGCTTCTGACAAAGGGGGTCCCCACAGGAAGAGACTGCCTGCCCTTCAAGCAGGGTCTACACTGTCACTATCTTAGTGGAGAACAAGAAGGCTAGGCTGTCGGTCATCACATATGATGTAGACTCCTGTGACCTAGTAGTCTTCTTAACCTATATCACAAAATGAGGGTACCCTGCTACATCATCAATGGGAAGGTCAGGCTGGGATGGTTGGTCCAAAGATATGCACCACTGTTGCCCTCACATAGGTTAATTTGGAAGACAGAGGAATCCTGGTTAAGCTGGTGGATGCTATTAGTACTAATTACAATGCTTGCGGTTGTCTCTGCTCATTTTGCATCATAATATCAAAATATTTAAGGCTGGGAATTTGTCAAAATGTTTATTTGGTTAATTCTGGTGGTTCAAAATACTAAAAACCACTGTGCCTCCATTACATCTCAGAGAGGCAGAAAATGAACCAACCATGGAGAGAAGGGACACGTGTGTAAACAAGAAAGCAAGAGAAGAGGCCAGGCATGCTCTTCTATAAAAAATGTAATTTTGTGAAAATCAATATATGCCCGCAAGACCAAACCCACTCAGAAACCAGCATTGATCTATTTACCAGGGGGAGGGGGGAGCTCTCATGACCTACATAGGTGTTCCAGCTCTTAAAGTTTCATCACCTCAAAGGTCCTTATTTGGTACCAAGGTTCTAGCATAAGAACAATTGAGGGAATAAAGCAGAGGAATCTTTGGGAGACTAAAACAACAGGAGAAATTATCAGTAATGTTCAAGAAATTAGCTTTAGTACAAAAGGAGGCAAGTGGTTTGCTGAAGAGGGAAAATAAAGTAGGAATGAGAAAGGAAGGACAGAAGATGTGTAGGGAAGAAGGGGAGTTGCAGCTGATTTGCAGGTTCACTGCATTTAAACTGATGGAGAAAGAGCCAGATGGATGGACATGGAGTGGCTCATACCTGAAATGTCTGATAGCTCCTATGAGAACCTTGAATCCCAGCTTCCCTCTTTGCCATGGTGTAGTGAGTGTTGACAAAAGAGAAAAGTTCTTATTTACAAACTATCTTCCCTTGTCCTTTTGTGTAGGACTACAGATGTCAGAAAGAATATTATGAAGCAACCCACCTATTTGTAATGTCACAGCATTGCCAGCTGAAAACTTAGACTCCTTCAATAGCAAAACCTCATTAATTTAGACTGCACTAATTTGGAATTTGTGGTCATTTAACCAGGTTAGTGTTACTGTTGTGCTACTTAACAAAGAAAGGGCTCACTAAACAGATAGTGTGAACAGGATTCCAAGGTATTTAATTTAGCTTTGCAGGAGCTTATTCCATCTATTTTAAAGAACACACTGTTTTTAAGGAACTTCAGAATATTCATTATTTGAATGCAAATTGATTTTGCTAATTATAGATTAGTGTAATCTACTGTTAAAATCCTTTATCTGCAACAGTTAACTTGACTCTCATTGAATATGCTCATTAGAAATAAAATGTCAATTCTTTAAAACTGGTTCACTATTCAGATTAATACATACCCCCCCTTCCCCACCTCCATGAGTTCACCACAGTTAGGGAGGTATTGCTTGAAAGTAACCCATCACTTATGATTACAGTGCAACACCGACCTAAGGATCAGAAAGGCCTAGAGCAGCTGATGCTCTGAATCAGGCAGGGGTGTACTCCAGGGGCAGGCTTTGCAGACAGACAACTTTGCGCTTATTTAACATATACATGTGACAAATGAACTTAGAAAGCTGGGTAGTTTTTTAAAGACTTTTGTTTGTTTCAAAGTTCATTAAGTAACTAGAAAAAGAATTGCTAAAGGAATGCTGAAAGAAATACGTGCCTGCAGATAGCAGAAAAGAAAAAGTCCTTCTATAAATGTAACTGTAACAACTAGAAATGTAATACAACCCAGGCTAAGTTAGCATACAGGTAAAAGTTGCATAATCTTTCCTACTAAACTTTGAAAACTTTAATAGAAATATTACAGTGCAGGAAATAAATGATGATGTCCCTAAATGATCAAGCGAATTTGAATTATGTTGAACATGTTTCCAAAAGATAAATAAGTTCACAAGCACACATACACAAAGAGAGGCATAACCTTGAAAAGTGAAATATATTCAAGCTTTAGAAGATAACGATCATATATTATAATAAAAAAGACTAGCATTTTATTAAAGTGGTTATTATGTGGTGATATGACATTAAATATCAGCCACATGATTTCAGTTTCTTTACCTAACGACCCCTTGAAGTAGGCTTTAGCATCATTTCTGCTTCATGTGAAGCAAAGGGAAACTAAGAGAAGCTAAGGAAATCACACTTAGGTGAGTCTAAGAAAGGAGAGAGGGAGTCAGGGAGGGAGGGAGAGAGAAAGGGACAGAGACAGAGAAAGGGAGAGGGAGAGACAGAGACAGAGATAGAGATGGGCAGAGACATAGACAGAGAGGGAGAGAAAGAAAGAGACAGAGAGGGAGAGAAAGATAGAGACAGAGACAGAGAGGGAGAGAGAGACAGAGACAGAGACAGAGACAGAGAGAAAGAGAGAGAGGGAGAGAGAGAGAGAGGTGTGAGCTAGCTCCAGAGATAGAATCCAGCTCCTGGGCTCTACAAAAAAAGAACTCTGTCCTTTATTAAGGGTTCCACACAGGCAATATTTATGCTGCGCTTTTATTTTCCAAACATATATTTAGCAAACAACTTGACTATGATCTAAGAGACAGAAAATGATACTGTGTTTACAAACGTATTTGGTTTCACATGCTGAAAATAAAATAATAAAAAATTAAATAAAAAGAAACCTATGAAGATGCCTATGAGGCCCACCCCAACATCTTGGGTAGATGGATGACCCACTTTCAAATAAATAACAAGAAAATGATGAAACCTGACATAGCAAATGATCAGTGAATATTGTTTTGTTTCCTGTTGTTTTCTCATTGTGCTTAGAGAACTTTCAGATGACATGCCAATGAGAAAGAGGAATGAGGAAAGGATTGCGGTAAATGCTAATAATACATTGTGCTGTTGTAAGGGATTTAGAAACTCTGTTTCCCAGGCATTCTAAGGAAAGCTAAGGAAATAATAAATACACATATGAGGCCTGGCAGGAAGGTGCAGCCTCTAACCATACAAGTCAGTTGCTGAGGCAGGAAGATCATTTTGAAGCTAGCTTGTGTCACACAGTGAAATATGCTCTCAAAACAACAGTAGACAACAACATAATGTACACTGGAGAGGCGTGAGAGTTGGATATATTGACATATATGCAATTATCTAATTTAGAGATAAAGTGACAGTATCCTGTCTCATGTTCATAAAAAGGCAAGTGGATAGGGAAGTAGTTTTTTCAAGCATATGATCCCTTTTCTATAAAAATAAAAAAAATCTTTACCTCCTCCTGCTTCAAATCTACCAGTTCTTCAAAGATCTGGTGAAGGTGTCACTTGTGCTATGAAGCCTTCCTTAATCTCTGAAGGTGAATCAATATATCCCCTATTTCCGTTTTTCGCTCTTGCAAGCATTTGCCATAACACTCCTGATAATATTAGTGTGTGACTCCTACTCAGGATGAAAAGGGCAAGGGACTCTGAGTTATTTCTGGAATTTGTACAAGGCCTAGCATAGTGTCCACCTATGCCACTATGGGAAATGACTCAGTAGTACTGACTTAGGAGAGCACATTATTACCTAGCTTACCTGAAGGAGGATTTGTTCTCTTTCTTTTCTTGCTTGATTCCCCTCCATTCTCAATGAGGCCTTCTGGGACCAGAGGGCCACTGGCACTACCAAACTGCAGGGGTTCGTTGTTGTTGGCAGGGTCAAAGGGCAGCTGGTTCAATCCTAAAGAAGAAAAAGAAATCCGAAGTCCAGACTCTATTAAGGACTGGGATCATCCCCAGGCTTTAGTATATGAGCCCCCCACAGGGACTTCTTAAGTTTTAAGAGAGTCTTGGTGTAAAAAGGTAAATCCTTAAAGAGAGCTGCCCTCTGTGATTTTTGCAGATTTGTTGACAAGATCAGAATTAAAATAT
Organism: Apodemus speciosus; assembly: GCA_002335545.1. NCBI lineage: Eukaryota > Metazoa > Chordata > Mammalia > Rodentia > Muridae > Apodemus > Apodemus speciosus. Next base: position 66,668 of record BDUI01002662.1, on the reverse strand, counting down.
AAGGTAGTGATTTGTCTGTCATTTGTTAGAATCCTCTTACTTTTGTTTTCTACTTCTTCCATTGAAAGTACAGGACTATCTGGATGCAGTGGTCTCTGCCTGTACACCCAGCTACTCGGACACTGAGGTAAAGGCATCCTAGATATACAGAACTTTGAGGACACCTAGACTACATAGGAAAACTTCATCTGAAACAAACAAACAAAAGCCCCYTTTAAAAAGATGTTTCTGTAGTAGGGTTTACTTTTCTTTGAAAAGTGTTAGCTTTGAATTTTTGAATTATCCCATAACATTTTTCTATTACTTTGTTGTGAGGTTTGTTGAAATGATGCAGATAGAAGCATTAGACCCTTCTGGTTAGACACATCTAAAGTGGGGGTGGGGGTAGAGACAAGTTCTAACTCCAGGAGCAGTACTTCAATTAAAATTTCATGAAATATAGGAAGAAAAGCTTTGCCAAAGTCCTAAGTAAAGACATTTCTTCCAAGCCTTTTAGCTACTATTACCTATCAAAAGGGAAATCAGGATGGTGTGATTTGGTTAATTGTTTTTAACCTCTAAATATTTCTATGACCCATCATTGTACAATTCTCAAGACAACGTTTCAAAACATAATAATAATTAAAAGAAAAAAAAAGGTTGGAAGATACTCAGCTAAAGATCAGCTAAATCTCAGTAAAATGAATGCTGAGGAAAATGCTTTTACATTCTTGTTTCTAATAAACATCCTCTTGTTAATGATTTCAGACCATATAAAAGGTAATAGTTCTTTCCCTAGTAACTAGACTACATTAGAAACAATTCCATTAAGGGTCCTTTGGGACTTGGCAAACATTTTTCATTTACAACATGTAAGTAACTATAAGAAATAATCCAACTTGCTTCTATGCCTTAAGTCAATCGTTCACTACATGCTATCTATGTCCTATTAGTTATGCATTATGACTAGAATGAAAAGACAAAGAAAAAAGAAACAAACGATGTGGACACAGTAGTGTGGGTATGCAATCACACTGAAGTGACTGTGTATGATTACATTTTTCATAGCATTTCCTTCTGCATTAGGTCTCTGGTCAGATCAAGTTCCAAGGAAAACAGAATCCTTTGACCAACTGAGAATGTAAATCCTCCGTTTCCATTACTAGTTAGATAGGCTTGACAAGCCATACACTCTCTCTTAGCCCTAGTCTCACAATCTGCAGAATGGGAGTGGTAACACTGCACAAGGTTGTTGCAGAGATTAAAAAATAGTTGTTTGTGGCAATTATTTTATTATAAATGAATGGAAGATTTTTCCTTATAAAATTATAAGTTCTTTTGATGAGAACTCTGTATCACACAACTGTACCCCTTTATACCTAGCACAGTAATACATAGTGAATATTGAGTGAATTAATTTACCCTCAACAAGTGGAGGCAGGTAGTTCATTATACTAAGCCATGTGATTAAAGCCTTGGCAGATGATAGTCATGAATTAAGCCACAACTGAAAAGTTCTAATGCTGATTGAAGCAACATTACTTAAAATAATTAGGTTTTAAATGCAAGTCCATCATTTGAGTAATATGCTACAGGATGGGTAAAATACTGATTAAAAGAAATTTTTAGAGATTAGGATGTTCTGATTAATGGCTGTTAATCATAAGATTCTTTATTATTTTGTCTTGCCTTTGATAATTTTAAGAATAATATATTAGTCCATTCCCATGTTTATGAAGTAGATGGCAAAATTGCTGACAGAACCTCTGCGTCATGATCTACAAATGGAAGCTAGTAAGAGCACCCTACTCCCAGGACCAGGACAAATATAAAACCAGATCATGTAGGTGAGACATTCTGGATCACATCTGGCTGGCCCATAGTTAATGCTCAATAAACAAAATATATGTCTGTATCTATGCATATGCATGTACATATGTATATATGTATTTACATGTGTATAATATATATTCTTGAATTGTTTTATCTCCAGCACTGCTTTCCTATTTCTTGCTTTTGTCCAGGTCAGCACGCTTTCTAGTTCCTCCTGGAGAGAGCAGGTGAAATGTCAAAGGAATAGATTCTGTGCTGAGACTGAATGGACATCGTAAGCTCAATAAAAGTTGACCAAAACTACTGTAATACTGATTTAAAAAGTTAAATCTCTATTATTGAGGAAAATAAGGTGAGGAAGTTGATGTAAATTTGACCTAATCCCAAACCACAGCCTCCCTTCAGTACTCTCCTTTCTCTTTCCTGTTTTCATGTTTTTGTAAAAGTTGAATTAGTGGAGCAAATAAAAATCCAGTGAATTAAAGGTCTACATTCTTAGCAATTTGGTTCCAGACAATAACTTCAGAGATTTGGATATTGTATGTCTCCTACAAATGTACAGATCTTTTGACACTGAATAAGAGAGATTTCAAGAGTTTCGTGTGAAGTAACCTCTTCTAAGATCCAGATACATGAAAATATAGTGCAGTACCTCAGGTCTTTTTTTAAATAGGGAAAGATCTCAAGCCAAAGAGAAAGACATCTCACACTGTAATGCAAATCACTGAACACAAATCCACATTTATATTATCTGGGACCCAATATAATCTTCAAAGATTTGTAGCTTGAGAACAAGAGCTGTGGAGCTAGTGAAATCCTAAGAGACTAGTGATTCTTAGCTATTTTTTATTGTATTGTTCATTCTTCTCAGAAGGTGCATCACATAAACCAATAAATCAATAAATCAGTAGGTCCCTATAGGTTTTTTTTCTGTGCTATGTCCATGTGACTTATTTCAAAAGGTGTTTTAAGTTAAAAGGCTCCATTGAAATTATTTGAATATTAAAAAGTAAACACTTTAATGTCAAAACTTCTTAGTAAATTTCAATGATGACATCAACAAAAATATTGGCAATTACCATATTGTAACTCTCAATGAAACTATGGAATTTATTTTCAAATCTTTTATGAAAGCAATTCATTCCACTTTCTACTACATATGATGAACTGGAAAATATGTAGTCAGAAGAAACTTTTGAGGGTGTTAAGTTCATTCTGTGCAATATATAAATTGTATACAGTATTCTACTATAAGGTTAAGTTATGAACACCCTTTATAATGTATTCAAACATTTTCAATGGATGTTCCATGTTATATAGGATTAAAATAGGACCTATGGAGCCAACTTCCTGTTTAAAGCTGTGGCTCTTAGACTGTATGACCTTGAATACCCCCTATGGACAAGTTCACTTTAAATGAAAATAATTTACAGTCTGAAAAATCTAGTAATTGAAGATAGCAATCTTCATACAGAAATTAATGTTGAAACAAACAGATTATTGGCAACAGGAATGTCCTGTTCAATCTGTTCTATTTTCCAAATGACTTCAGTTTAAAATTAATCATAAAGCACTATGACATTTGGTAGGGAGTCCTCAAAATTAGGTGGCTTTCTTTTCCTTATTTCTCATTTGGGGCTCTGATAAGTACTCTACTTAAGGGTCCCATCCTTAGCATGTGACTGGTTGAGATGGAAGTCTCATTACAAAGCTTATCTTGAAACAAATTCTTGATTCTCCTGCTTCTGTCTCCCAAGAGCTGAAATCACATTTGATAGTTGCATGTTACCACATCTAGCAACAAATTAGTGTGGAATGGTTAGAGATTATACTAGAATTACAATATTTCTCACTCTCATTCCCTCCCTTCAAAACCATGCATATATTCCTCCTCACTCTCTTACAAATTCATGACCTATATTTAATTTTTGTTGCATGAATATATGCATATACATATATTCATAAACATAATGCATTTGGTCTGTATAAATTAATTTTTAATTTTAAACTTTTGCCAAACAATGGCTAGGCCATAAATAAACCAGCAAGTCCTCTTGAAATAGTTCTCATCGCTAGAATCCCCTCCACACATTAATTCTCTGTCTCTTATAGGCCAGAAAACCATTGACTCCACATCTGATATACTTTGCCACCCTGTTATTCTAATGAGTAATTCTGAAAATGGTTATATTTTAATACCACTCTTCAGTCCAGGACATAGAAGTCAAAACAACTGAGCATTTTTCAGACCCATAGCTTAATTGATAGCAAATAAATAAAATTTATTTTTCAATTATATGAGACCAATATGCTGTGTATATGTTTTAGTTGAAAATGGATGGGATGCTAATGAATAATTGCTGAGTAAAGATAATGGGGAAAGAGATGGAAAAGAAAAGGACAGAAGCCCACTGCAAGGGTCTTCCTTGAAGAACTTCAGAGACAGCACATTGAGAAGAGCACACTGAACTCCTGCAGAGGACCAGACTTTGATTTCCAACACCCATGTGGGATGGGTAACAAGGGATCTCCACTCAGAATCACATACCAACACAGATACACATGTAAACATATACTTTCTTTTGTAAATAAACATCTTGCTTGAATTGTAACAGATATAACTTTTAGAAAAAAATTTACATTAAATTCACCTTTCCCAAAAGTACAATACAGTTACCTAGCCAATTGTTATAAAAGATGGTCCCTGGGCATATTTTAATGAGTCCCCAAACTATTCAATCAAGGCACAGACACTAGAATTTTCATAAAAATGCCCCCATCCAATTCAGGCTTCTACTTTGCTCAGCTTGAACTTTACCCCAACTGTAATTTCTCCAAATGTTCGTGTATTTAGCAGAGACTATGGTTGTCAGGGATTCAGAGTAGGTAAGCTTGAGCTTGGACCTGCTTCCCTGACAAATTCTCAGATGCTGCTGAACATGATGGTATGGACTCCCTTTGAGACTACATAGAATTCTTGAATCTATTCATTATTTTTATGCCTCCATATCTTCAGGCCCCACTGTCCTCTTTTTTTGATTGTTTTACTATTTTAGTGAAAAAAATTTCCTAAAATATATTTTGATCAGTTTCCCCTCCCCCAGCTTCTTCCAGATCCTTTCTTCCTTCCAACAATTGCACATCCCTTCCACTATTTAGAGAACAAACAGGAAAAAGAAAACAAATCAAAAATAGGAACTAGAATATTTTTTAAAACAATGTATACACGTGCACACATGAGTGCACGCACCCACCCACCCACA
>BDUI01002662.1:45813-58918 GCA_002335545.1 Apodemus speciosus | reverse complement strand
GAAGCACCTAAAGAAATGTTCAACATCCCTAGTCATCAGGGAAATGCAAATCAAAACAACCCTGAGATTCTACTTCACACCAGTCAGAATGGCTAAGATTAAAACCTCAGGAGACAGCAGGTGCTGGGGAGGATGTGGAGAAAGAGGAACATTCCTCCATTGCTGGTGGGACTGCAAGCTGGTACAACCACTCTGGAAATCAGTCTGGTGGTTCCTCAGAAAACTGGACATAATCCTACCTGTGGACCCAGCTATACCACTCCTTGTCATATATCCAGAAGATGCTCTAACATGTAATAAGGACACATACTCCACTATGTTCACAGCAGTCCTATTTATAATAGCCAGAAGCTGGAAAGAACCCAGATGTCCTTCAGAGGAATGGATACAGAAAATGTGGTACATTTACACAATGGAATACTACTCAGGTACTAAGAACAATGAATTTATGAAATTCACAAGCAAATGGATGGAACTTAAGAATATCATTCTGAATGAGGAGTTTCATTTCACAAAAGAATAAACACAGTATGTACTCACTGATTTGGGGATATTATCCTAAAAGTTCAGAAGACCCAAGATTCTATTCACAGACCATATGAGGCTTCTGAAGAAGGAAGACTAAAATGTAGATGCTTCAGTGCTTCTTAGAAGGGTGCACAAAATACTCACAGGAGGAAATAGAGAGACAAAGTGTGGAGCAGACTGAAGGTAAGGCCATCCAGAGACTGCCTCACCTGCGGATCCATCCCATATACAGCCCCCAAAACCGGATGTTATTGTGGCTGATGGAAAGTGCTTGCTGATGGTAACCTGATATGGCTGTCTCCTGAGAGGCCCTGCCAGAGCCCGACAAACAGAGCTGGAAGCTTGTAGCTAACCATTGGACTGAGCGCGGGGGTTCCTGATCGAGGAAGTGGAGAAGGTACTTATGGAGCTTAGGAGTTTTGCAGCCTCATGGAGGGAACAACAGTGTCAATAGGCCTGCCCTCTGGAGCTCCTGGGAACTGGACCACCAACCAAAGAATACACATCACACAACCCAATGACGCTGGCCCATTATGTGGCAGAGGATGGCGTTGTTGGATAGCAGTGGGAGGAGAGGCCCTTGGATTTAAGGGTGTTCGATGCCCCAGTGTAGGGGAATGCCAGGGTGAGAGGATGGGACTGGGTGGGTAGGGGAGCACCCTCTCAGAGGCAGGCGAGGGGGCGATGGGATAGGAGGTTTCTGAAGAGGAGACCTGGAAAGAGGAATACATTTGATATGTAAATAAAGAAAATATCAGATCCAAAAAGTAAATAAAGAACTCATCAGCCATTTGTAGCTATGGAGTGTTATATTGGCTAGCATAGAGAGAACATCCCAATCACTACAGAAAGTATCTCAGGACCCTGCTATTGTACAGTTAGAACTGGACTTACACTAGTATCTACCACTTACCCAGTGTCCCAGTCATTAAGAGTGTCTTTCATAAGGTGCTTGAAAAGTCATCTTATCTCTTCTAGTTCTGAATTTAAAAATAGGAATAGCAATGCCTCTCCCTTATTGGGACATGAAGAAACTTAATTGGGACTATATTAGTTATTTTATGTGTTGCTAGGCAAAAAGACCCAACAAGAACAACTTAAAGAAGACATTGTTTATTTTGGCTCACAGCTCATGAGGCAGCACAGAGTGGTGAATGCTGTTCCTCAGCTTCCCTCTCCTTTTTATGAAGCCCTGGATGCCTGCCTATGAAATTTGTATTGACAAGTACATTTAGGAGGATCCTGCCCCCTCAGTTGCTCTAATTTATATAAATGCTCATCCCCTTGCTGATTTTAGATCATGACAYGTTGCCAATCTATATTAACTATTAGAAGGACAATAATCACTTAAGCTGTGGTCCATATCAAACACTGACAAGTGCTTATGGTGCTTTATCTTGTTTGTTAGCTTAAAGAGATTTAGAACAAACATTGAGACAAATCTCTGAGAATATCTGTGAGGGCATTTCTAGACTGGTTCACCTGATGAGGAAAGACTTGCCCTGAAATGTGAGCAGAATTATTACATGGTCTATGGTGCCATACTGAATAAAAAGGAGAAACAAACTAGACTAGCAGCATTCATTTCTCTATGCTACATGACTACATATGCAAAAAAATCAGGAACTTTATATTGATGTTCTGCACCTCCTCATTGTGGCAGACTACAAATTTCAACCATTAGCCAAAATAAACCCTGTCTTCCTTAAGTTGTGTTTTGTCAAGTATTTTGTCATAGCAACAAGAAAAGTAACTAGCATAGTTACTCAATCAGGAATTTATATGAATTTGTCTCAAAAATTAATTGGGAATACTTGTAATATCATATACTGTGGATCCTAAGMCTCCAGACTATTTGAGGAAGATGTTAGCTGTCTACTCTTCTAGTCCATTATTTTTCTTTCAGGTTATGTATAACTAGTAAAGTAAATCATTAATAAAGAATACTGGAGTAATGACTGTTCTTTGCTTGGAATATTTTAAGACCACTCCTAATATCACTTTGGAGCTTACAAAATGCAAGAATGAATTACAGCTGAAATCACTATTCCCAATGCTGTAGTAAGTTCTATCTTCAAAATGGATGTTTTACTACTGGAACACAGTCGAGATACAGGTGCTGTGATCAAAAAGGATCAATTCTCTAAATCTATATTTTCCCCAACTTGGGGTTTCTCTGTGTTTTTTTCCCTATGGGAATGACAACCACTAGGCCTGGTAATGGTGAGTTATTTGAGTAATTCTGAACTAAACCCATTAAGGTGTTTAAGCTTCAGGAGTAGGAAAACCAAATAGACATTTCCAACTTTAAAAAGAAAAATACTTCAGAACTCTTTCCCCTTATAAAATTTAATGCCAGGGAAACCTAGCAAAATCACATTACTCAATGAAAACAAGGTTCAAAATTTTTTCTTTGATTTGATAGAACATTTCAAAGTGACAGATGGTAGATGGGCAATCTATCATTTTCGTTAGGATAAAGTCTGGCATGCCTCAGAGGAATGGAGAAGAATGGTCCAAAGTTTACTGTAATTTAGCCCTCGGGAATAGTTATAGCAGTCTCTGGTCTCAGCACATCTTTGGGAGCTGGTAAAGAAAGGTAGCAATTCATCAGTACATGCTTTGAGTTGGCTTTAAGTCATGCTGCAATTCTTCTTGACCAATTTTCCAATTGAATAGCAGGAAAAGGCAGGTTCTTAACACACTGACCATTAGGTTATCTGTTTAGTTCTTGCCTGTGAATGTGGCCACAGGTAATATATCATGGGTTTCTTTATCACAATAAAACAAATAATTGCAGATTTCTGAGCCCGAGGGCAAAGAATTGTTTTAGTATTGAAATTGTAGTCTACCTTGTCAGATCTGTAATGAGGTCTTACCTTCAGGCTGATTGATTTCATAAAGCTGGGGCAATTATCAAAAGCAAGTACAGTTGCTGCAAAACCTACATCAATGGTTTTGAAAACTAGCTCATCAGCTAGATCTAGTTGGGAGACTAGGCTAAGCCAACCCTTTCTATAGAGAACAGTTACAACACACAAAGAACACCAATTTCCCCTAATAGATTCTTAAGATGCCAGTAAATAAGTTGTAAACAACTTTCAGCCAAATCATTTTTCATGCTGTGAGTGAATGAAACTTGAATGTGCTGTCAGATAAATCTGTATTTCAGTGAAAAATGCTGTGAAAGGGAGAGTGAGAGCTGGGATTCCACTGATCTTTGGAGAGTTAATTTTATCAATTATTGCTAGAAGGATATTTGTATCCTTTATGAAAAATGTACTGCATGAAGAACATCTGAACGTTTGCTTTACCAAAAATATAGACATGAATTTCACCAGCTTTCCTTCATTTACTCAGCCATCATTAACTATTTATCCAATCACTGTGCTGCAATTTTAATTACCTTCTAATTAACCAATGATGAGTTTGTGATTTAGCATTCCTGAAAGATAGATAGAACTGCAGAAATATGGTAAATCTCCATTTGCATGCTCAAAAAATGTATGCTCCTTCCTTCTCCCCTCTCCTGCTACACTGTTTCACTGATGCTCTGGAGTTATGATTTCCCTATCCCTTATGTTTGATCATCATTTGGATTCATTTTTCAAATATGTATGATAAAGGGCTCTTATTGACTGTGAAATTAAACACACTGGAAAGAACACAGGCTCCTATAATATACTAATGCATCTTTAGAGATCCATACCTCCCCTATAACTACTTCATCTCAGGAGTATCATCAATACAGGGAGCTGACAAGTGATTAACTCCTTTAGTGAAGCCACTGCCAGAGCAGAAGTCAAATTCACTGCTGCAGAAGCTACGCTCTGCTTCTTGGGAAGACAGCATAACTTTACTAAGAGAAGCTTGTAACAAAAAAAAAAAAAAAGCAACTTTATGTTTGAAGTAAGTAGGAGTAATGCTGTTACATAAAAGAAGTAGAAATTTAATTTTGTTCTGGCATGAAGTCTAGTTGAGATGGTCTATATGTATTGAAATGAATGAGCTAATCTCCCTCCTTATTCAACCAAATCATTAAAACAATACCGACAGATGTGTGCCCATCACTGTGCAAGTCCTCAGGAGTTTAGAGGTGAGGAGTTTATGATGTGATAGATAATTTCTTTCCTCAAGGAGATGACAGGCAATAGGGAGGCCAACATATATGTGACCTGGCCTGAATCATGCATTAGATCACCTCCTACTCTCCCTAAGTAACCTGGGTCATTTGAATCTAACTCTCAAAATTCCTCAAACATGCTATCCACATTCATGTCCCTGTACTACTGTATATACATTCCCTGCTTGAAAATCAATTTTCCCTTCTCTCCACTGGGAGAGTGTTACTTGCCTTTCCAAACCCTACAGAGATGTCACCTTTTCAGTGATGTTTTCCTTAACCTTGAATGCTCTCTTCATGGAGCATTTATATCACAGCACTTTAAAGCATGACATGAGACTTGACTGTGAATGTTTGTGTGTGTGTGTGTTCTAGGTGGGCCCTGTAACATTTGACCTATGTCATCTGATACTAGGATAGAGGGTATAAGGAAAACTAGAAAGAAGTAAAGGTAGACAGACAAATTAGGAAGACAACAGTCATCCTGAGGAAATATAGCAGCAGTGGGAACTCGGTAAAATGGGAATCTGAGGATGGAAAGAAATGGCTGTGTTTCAGAGATATTTATAACGAAGAATTATCTGGGAGTAGACTCTCATTGGCTCTTGTGTTGGAGAAGAGAGGAATCCGAAATAACTCTACTAAGAACTCTTGAATCTTGAAATACTACAACCTAACTTAGTAAGTTGGCTCAGTGAGGGGGAAAAGTGCTTGATTTTGAAAGCTGATAATCTAAGTTGGATTACTGATACCCACAGTGGAAAGAAAAGAATCCAATCCTGAAAGTTGTCCTCTGACCACTGCAGGCATGCCCTTACATGTGTCATGCTCACACCAAACAAACATAATAAAAAGTTCAATTTTTGTAGTAATCAGTATGAGAAAAAGTAGATGTCATTGAGAGGCATATCCATATGCTATACTGTAAAATAGAGTTTCTTCCATCTCTATTTACTCAAGGATAAAGGCTGCCAAGAAATACCAGCAAATGCCTTATACTTGACCTTTAGTATGTATGCCTAACGAAGCCAATCAAAAGATATAAATTCATCCAGAAGAAAAAGTATAATATTATAAGAGCAAGGATAAAGTATTGGAATAAGGAGAGGAAAAACATTTTAATAATAGGTTGCAGACTTAGTTTATTTTCTGTGTAGCATTCACCAACAAAGGTGTCTTTGAAGGATAGTCATATTTAATAGATTCTTTGCTCTCTTTTTAGCTTTTCTCTCTCTCTCTCTCTTCTTCACAAGTAACTTCTCCCAATGGTCTTATTAGAAAATATCACATTTCATAGCAGGTGTCTTTTTGTTATTATACTATGCTGGAATAAACTGACAATTCTTTTAATGATACTCAGGAAAACTTGAAAAAAATAATACTATGTTGCTTTTCTTCCTGCCAAAGAATACAGCAATATAATTGTCTCCTGGAGAAGAGGCACTGTAATCATCTTTAACTTTAAAGTAAAATCATTTCAGGAAGATGCTCTGAGACAGTTGTCAGAGAAAACCGGGGCTCCTAGGAGATTGCAAAGTAACAGATCGGGTGAACAGTATGCTACAGTTGAATTCAATTCCATGAACATTTTCAACTTAAGAGTATCTCTGCAGAAAAAAAAAAAAACAAACTGGATAGAATTTAGAATCATATTCTATCATAGGAGATATGATTTAAACACTGCCTAGATTTTTCACACCTAAGAATATTTGGTACACCAGAGGCAGCAGGTGTACACAGCAATTGATTCAATTAAATAGATGAAGCTATTGTTCCAAAGCTGAACAAGCATAGTAACTTTCCAAAAGTACCTTTAGAATAGCAATGATTGAAAAGAGCTAAACATCTAAGTCCAACTAACGTCACTAGTGCCTGGTAGTGAGTCCCCAAAGTCAAGGTGTTACTGTGCGTTTTCATTTTTATCCCCTCTTAATAGAATCCATCTCCATCTTCCATTGTGATTTTCATTTTATGGTTTCATAAGAGTCCTCTCCTTGGACTTAGGGAAACATCTTTTGGAAATAGATTTAGATTAGTTATATTTACAAGTAAAGATTTGTGGAAACTAGGCACTTGCCTAGGATGATGGGGAAAGGAGGAGATAAAATCAGAATGACTCAAGGCTCAGGGAACCCAACCCTACACCCAGGATGAAAGGACATACCAATCATTATCATATAAGTTTATTACATCTATTCTATTAAGGGGTCGTTCTTTAGTTTTTTGAATGACTATAGTTGACTTTGGCACATATGCAACCCAAGTGTTTTTTTTTTTTTTGAGCAAGACACACATATATAATTTATTAAAAAATACATTAGAATCTCACTATTTTCAACAGCCTAAATTTTAGCAACATATACAAATATCAAATGACTACAGAACAGGCCAAGGTTAAAAAAAAAATACATTCTGGGGGAATATCACTGACACTCAGCCATTTCCACTTCTTCTGTACTTCAATACATTTTATTTTCACCATTCCCAGTGCCAAAAATGGAAAATAAGAGAAACTACACACAAATTGATCTAATTGATATCAGTGGCACAGTTAACCTAGATACCCTACAACCATCCAACTCCCTAGAATTTTGCAGTTCAAGGACTTTTCAGTTCAACCCCAAAAGCAGAATTAACAACTCCTTTTTTATACAAAGAGCCCTGTCAGTTCTCAGTGGAGGATTTGGAAGCTCCCAGTACCCTCCCCTGCACAGTCTCTGCATTCTTTCTAGTGGTCTTGTCTCTCTTGTTTTCCTGCTCCCCTTTGCTGTTCTCCAGGTGACAATGTGGAACCAAGGCATGGGAATGGCTACAAGCACTTTTAATGCTTCATCCCCGGGGCAGGGAGAGGAGAAGCACACACAAAGAACACATGATAACCACAACGACTACATAAATTCTCTATGTGAATAGCAAATAAACCCATTGTTCAATGGAAAGTCCAAGTGGTGAAACATGAATTAACTAACTGGACTACTCCTGTTACTCTCAACAGGAACTACTGCGATCTACAAACAGCATTTAATTAAATGCAAACCAGAATTCACAATATCTGTTCTGGTTCCAAGGATCAAGTGACAGCCAAGTTCCTGTAATTTTGTGAAACCTCCAAAGGCTGCACTTGCCACACGTTTCTATATTTCTATAATCAGTCACATTATTAGGAAAAGAGAAACCCAAGCCACAGTGACTTAAGTATTGAATATTTCAAGCAAAGAATTAAAGTAAAACAAAATAACCAAGGGGTTTGGCGAAAAGTGCTTACTTTCACATTTTACTTGATTGCCTTCCAAAGATTTAGCAGATGTAAGTGACAAAGAACTTAAGACGATCTATAATACAAAAACTAAAAGGACATGTAAAAAGAAAAAAAAATCATTCAAATAAGGCTCAGCTCTTCATCTGCAAAAGAAAAACATWCAACAGTAACGAGGTATTTTATGAAAAGCACTGGTAGAGTTCCAGGAGAGCAGTGGCCACAGGAATCCAAAGCAAGTCACAGAATCTTTTCATTTTCAATCCAGTCCTTAACTTCCGATTCACCCAGACTTTAGTTCCCAGGCTAWCACTTTTTAACGCAGCATAATTTAATCATGGTTACAAATTAAAATTACTTGGGTAATTTTCTGAAGAACACCAATTTATACACACACACACACACACACACCCCAAAATGGTCAAGATAGGGCTGAAACACACACCAGGGGATTCTTCTAACACACAGGCAGAAATGATAACACCTTTTTAAATTTGAGGTCAGAAAATGAGAATATACTACCTAGTCTTTCTTTTTCCTTTAAAATTAAAACAAAAAAAAATACTTAAAAGTTTGCTCATTCATTACCTACAGCAGACATGGAAAGATATTGGTTGTCTGGCATAAATGCAATAGACCTAATCCTGCCTCCATTGTGAGGCTTTTAGAGTTAACCATTCGGGGGCGGGGCAGGGGGGGTGTGAAGACAGGTTAGTGACAAAAAGAAGAGGAACTGAAAGGCTGGAGAAAAATTAGGTAGATCTCCTAGCTCTGAACTTCCAGGGAAAAATCTACATGGAACACATCAATAGAAACTTGAAATAAACTCCAGTAAAATGGCTGAGGTAGAAGTACTGAGAAGTTTTCCTAGTACCACCTACACAAAATGCACTTAGCAGCCAGTTAATGATTTAATAGTAGTACAGTGAAGACACTAGGAAAAAATCAAAGCATTCCTAATACAGCTTCCATAAAAAGAACCTCCTTGGAAATTTTTCAAATTATAAGCAATAACTTGGGAGGTGCACTGAAAAAAATTTAATGATGTTTAAATAACATTTCCTCTATCTAACTGGCCACAATTAATATTAAGAGTCTAATGCTGAGATGCTAAAAGCATGTCCAGAACAGTAGGAATAAATTACCCTAATTGAACATAGCATTGCTCACATACCAGACATTTCAAAATGTAATAATGTAAGGACAAAAATTCCTGCCTCCCTCTGCCAAACTTACAGAATTGCTATTAAAGCCAAGCATGGCATCTGTGTACACATAAGAGGAGGCAACAATTACAATCTAGAGATGTTTTAGATTTAATCTTTTTTATTTATTAGTATTGTTATACAGCACTGAGCATTCAGAAAAAACTAATCAGTGTGCATTATGCGACAATCAGACAAAATACTCCTAATCCTCTGTCATTCTTTTTGCTTGGCCCCTGGGTACTCATTAAAGGTTAATTTATTTAAATCTCTCAAACATTCATTTCAATCTACTTTAATAAACTAATGAATCTTTGGAACTTTGCCTAATCAGCTTATGTTTCCTATTTTACCACATCTACAAAATATCTTTTTCTAAAGTCCATTCTTAATAGTTGTCTTCCTCTTGGAGATGGAATTGTGCTTCCATGACAATCTGATTTGAACATTTGGTGAAACATTTACAATCCCATTCAGCAATGTGGCTTGCCTATTGCTTTTAAACATAGTTACATTTTGGAAGATAGTGAATTGAGTTGTATGTATAAGGATACTAATCCTCCAAATGTAAATGTTCATTTTATAGTTTAGTAAGAGATAAAATTATATTACAGCAAAGCTTTTTAAATAACTTTGGCACTTGCCAAATGCTATGAGGGCCCATCAATGAAACGAGTTCATTTTGGTGTAACATAGAGCGGTACATAGTATATGCCATTTGGACTGACTAACAAGTGAAATTTAGACAAGGTATTTAACGAGCAGTGTTATCTAAGGAGTATAAACTATCTCTTACAATCTATGAAACTATGCATGCAATACAATTTTTATGAGAAATTGTCTTATTTTTTCATAATTTTGATTAACATATATTATACTCAATGGTGAGTTTTGTTCTATATGCGTGTATGAAACATATATAAAGTACTTTGGTCATATCCCCCCCATTACCTTCTCTTACACCCTTCCCATTTTTCGAACCACTGGCACCTTACCAGTGTCTATACCTTCGAAGAAAATAGCCCTTCCTCCGTTAGAAACCATTAAGTGCTTATAAGTCTTCAATAAGGATGTGGTCTAATGAGCCCTTTCTTCCTCTAATATGCCATTATTAGAGATTGTTAGAGCTTGTCAATTACTTCTGCAACATTTCTATTGTGTGAGAAAGGAATAAATATCAATTGTTAAATGACTTGGAAGCTGTAGATCATAAAACTTCACCAACTTGTGCTAGGTCATGATATGAAATGTAGAGGAGCTAAGGTCTTTATCTTCCTGCTACAAGTCTTCCTGCCTGCACTATGCTGCCTAAACTGTGGAATAAGGGCTCTTAATTGATGTGTTGTTCATCAATG
Organism: Apodemus speciosus; assembly: GCA_002335545.1. Taxonomy (NCBI): domain Eukaryota; kingdom Metazoa; phylum Chordata; class Mammalia; order Rodentia; family Muridae; genus Apodemus; species Apodemus speciosus. Next base: position 48,451 of record BDUI01002662.1, on the reverse strand, counting down.
ATGAAAGAGAAGCATAAACATTACCTCCAGGATATCTAAAGAGGAAAAAAAAGGCAAAGAGATTAAAACTTATAACTTAATAATATAGTAATTAGCTTGGGTATGACTTTATATAAAAGATGGAATCCCTAATTTTAAGTTTTGTTTTACTTTTCTATACAAATTAGAAAAAACTAATTTATTCCTCACAGTTAACCTGAATTTCTGGTGTTCAGATTTCATACATTAAATTGAGAAAGAAGCACAACTTAGATATATTCTTAAATGTTTTCAATATGTTGCTTCTGATTTCTACAAAATTAATTCTAAGGAATTATCTATCAAATGTTATTGTTCATTTATTTTATGTCTGTCCACCTATTCACTCATTCAAGTGACATTTACGGACTGCTTAGATTGAGGCAAGCATCATGACAGATGCTGGCTCTGCCTGAAGCTCCTGCAGCTGCCTTACTTCCTTAGACTAAGAACTCCTCGAAGACATACAAGTCTGTCATTCAGCACACAACATAACCAGGACTGTTTGCAGAAAATTACTTAAATACTTTTTGACAGTGAGATTTCTGGCTCCCTCTGCTACTCACTGTCCCTCCCAGACATATGGGAGCTAGGGAAAGAAACAGCAGAGTCTGCTTATCAAGTCTGACCTTTGGATAATGACTACAGTTCTCCCATCTGAGCTTGCTACCGTTTTGCCTTGTGGTCAACAAAATGATTTGGCTCCAAATGGCAATATATATCTATACCTGCTTCCTCCCGAAATTCCCCTCTAGCAAGATGCATTCTTTTAAAAGAATTGTAACTCGGGCCCTTCAGGACTGAGGTGTACTGTATCATCAACTGTTCTGAATCTGACATGACAGATTCAATGAGAAGTTGGGACTTGTATACAAGATGAGGATAAACACGAAGCAGCTGCAAAAATGGGAGCCTTCATTCACCACTACAATTAAATTGATGTTTCACTATAGTATTCTAAAAACAGCTTCCATTCAGAGATCACTACTGCTTTAAACTTTTCTTTCCACCTATGTGAGAGCTACTCTGTAATGTGAACAAAGGGGACAAACGCACAGCTTAAATATGGGGAAGTAAGAAAAGCTGGGTGGCTTAAATTATTTTAAGATTTATTTTATGTCAAGAGGTGTTTTGCTTACATAAATGTCTGTGAATCTATAATGAATTTTCTTTAAGGAAAGGATGCTATGGATCATAGACAAAACCAGCACATTTCTGAAGATAGCATACGAAATTTGACTAATCCTGAACCTTTCTGTGAGAAGGGGAAAATTCCCAGTAGGCCAATTTCACACTTTCACATTTCATTCAAGTCTTTATGCTGTTGAAGAATATCACTTCTATGAGTAAGTAAGACTAAGAAATTATTTTCTCTAACTTACTAAAAAGATAAATTCAAATAAATGTAATGCTATGTAAAAAACAAAAGCAATTAAAAATAATTGTGTAACTATTTCAGTAAGTCTTGTGCAAAATAAGAACAGTTAGTGGTCTAAGGAATGCTAAAATATTAATACGAACAATGCATTATGAAAGAAATGTAAGAGTGGAAAGATTGTATACCATTGTTTTAAACTTCATTTTAAATTTAATGTGATTGCCCATGAAAATTCCAGAAGTAAATTTAAAAAAGAATCTTAAGATTTAAATAGAAATATGAAAGATGTCAAATAGATGATATAATTTACATATTTTCAAACAGTGCTGGAGGTGACCCCAGTACCCGATCTAAAATTATATCAAAGACAACAACAACAACAACAACAACAACAACAACAACAACAACAACGTAATGGAACTAGCAAAATGTACCGAACAATGGAATAGAACTTATACAGATATGAACATATGATTTTCAACAGAGGTACCCAAAACATTCACTGAAGAATAGATACCCCTTTAATAAATGGTGCTGGAGAAACTGAATAAATACATGTTAAAGAATGAAACTTCATCTCTTTCACACAGCATAAAAATCAATTCAAAAAATCAAAGGCATTAATGAAAGATAAAGAAATTTAAAACTTCTACAGAAATACATAGGGAAAATACTTCAAGATAGAGACATCAGCAAGGACTTACAGGAAAGGACTATAGCAATGCAGGAGATAATAGTAAGAATACACAAACAGGAATACATGAAATATAAAAACCTTTTGTATGGTGAAAGCAACAAATAACAGTGAAGTGCCTATTGTAACCAGACAAGGAATTAATCCTTAAAATGACAAATAACATGAAAATAAACATGCAAAATATTAAATGACCTGACAAATATTAAGGCAAATGAACTGAACAAAAAGTTCTGAAAGGAATAAGTAAAAACGGCCAACAAAATATGAAAAAAAGATCCTCGGAGATCAGGAAACAACAAATCAAAATACACCAAGATGAGGACAACAATGATGGTGAAACTATGTGTGAAGGATGGGTGGGTGGCTATACTGCCTGTGTGCATTCATGTCATGTTGTTGTCTGATGTTGTCTCTATGCTCACTGCTATTTTTTTAAGGCAAGGTCTCTCTATGTATCCCTGATTATCCAAAACTTGCTATGTAGACTAGGAACTCAGAATTCTGCTTTACTCTTTCCCCTGACTTCTGGGATTAATTATGCACCA
>BDUI01002662.1:29950-45270 GCA_002335545.1 Apodemus speciosus | reverse complement strand
AACTTGAAAGGAAGAAGTGAAACTATTTACAAATAAGAAGGGAAGCAGCAAGAAGATGTGGCCAAAAGCAGATAATGGGAGGCCAAGGGTATGAACAAAGTAATTTCTTCTCATGAATGCAAATGTCATAATGAAACACATGATTTCTTCAATGAATAGGCACAAATAAAAACATAAAGTAGAAACCCAAGTTCTTAACCAACATTTTTTTTCTACAGGCAATTGCAAAAGTCACTGTCATTTTATTCAACAATAGGATTAGATACCTTCACTTTGTATATTGCATCTTTACAGATTATGTAGTACTGAAGAGACAATCCAAGAAAAATATAATCACTATATTACATAACCAAGTAGTGAAAATGAGATAATGTGTACTCACTTTTACTTAGTAACAGCTACCTTGGCCATCTTGGCAAACACTGACCAAGTGAATTTTTTATGTTTCTACCTTTGTTTAACTAATTGCTATTTGTTGAGTAATTATTATATGTTAGGTCCTGGAAATCTTACAGTAGACAAAACAGGAAAAAGAATCCGCTTTTGGGAAACTCAATAGTCTGGTCGAAAATGTAGAAAATAAAATAATATATATTTAGGGAACTAAATTAATAGAAGAAAAGCTTCCAATATTTAGCCACAGAACTGATTTTTAAAAACACACATAACACTGTACCAATTACGCATAAAGCAGGATATATAAAATTTTGAAAAAAACTTGAAAACTTGAGAGTCTGAAAAACTCACAGGGATCTGCTATTTACTGTAGCAGAAAGAGGATGCTGTATAAGATCTGGTAAGCATGATTTAGGAGAGATGGTAACTGGAATAACAAAACTAAAAAGTCTCTGAGAAGAACTGTTCATTGTAATGGCCTCACTGTAATTTGCATATGCTAAGCACCTGAAGTTCTTATCTTGTTGAACTATGGAATGTATACAACTTTATTTTGTACATTGCTTCTCACTTCACAGAATTAGAATCTCAACTATTTTTATATGTCATTTAGCACACCATACAGTAAACAATTGTAGGAGGTTCCTAATTGCCTTTGTGTGCAACATAAAAATCAGTAAAGGTTTAGTTGTTTTTAATTAGCTAAGGCTGGTCAATCTTTTTTTTTTTTTTCAAAAGATTCTGGCTTGGAAGTAAGTTCCTACTATATTCCAGATGTCCAACAATGACAGTGATAAAGTGACAAAGAGGGCATGGCAAAATGCTCAGGAGAGTTTAATAAACTTTTCTGAAAATAAAAAAAAAAACAGTTTGTTTTATCTTTACTGGTAGCTGAACTTAGCTATTCCATAACCAAGGAGGAGCTGATTTATGTGAGGATGTTGAAAACAAAATGAACCACTCACCACAATTTTAACAAGGGTTGATGCTGACATACCCACTTCTGATAGTGTCTATAATACTGTCATGGAAAGTTTACAGTACACTATCCAACATAATAACGCTAATTCTCCACTTGCTACTATCCTGGGTTCTACCAGAGTGACAAGAAAAATTCATGATTTCATGGTCTTTAAACAATATCAAGGCATATGTCCAAGGTTACTACCTTTTATGTTCCTTAAAGTAAGCTTTTTGCCATTTGGATAGGGATAAATCAAAGTTTGTTTTGATAGACATGATGAAGTTATATCTTTGGCTAGTACTAGTCATTTTATGCTTTATATAGAAAAAGCTGTGAGCAGAAGAAATTGCAACGAAGATTGCAGCTGCAGTTAGGAAAGGGGTATACTTGTAGCACATCTTCAAGTCAATGCTGTACCCCAAGAATGATATCTTTGGTATATGTTTGTTGACTGTCAGATTAGATATAAAAAAGTATCTCCAATCTGCAAGAACTACTTGTAAAAAAATGACATTAGTTTTACATAAAAGCTTAGTCAAGAAAGAAGCCAGAGGAAAATGCTCAATGGGACTTTTGAACAGTCACATCCTGTGGTAGTTTGAATATGCTTGGCTCAGAGAGTGGCACTATTAGGTGTGGCCTGGTTGGAGTATATGTGGCATTGTTGGAGGACACACTATGGGGTTGGGCAATGAGAACCTCCTCCTAAACACGTGGGAGTGGGTGTTCTAGCAGCCTACAGATGAAGATGTAGGACTCTTAGCTCTTTCTGCACCATGCCTGCCTAGATGCTGCCATGCTCCCTCCTCTATGATATTGGATAGAACCTTTGAACCTGTTAGCCAGCCCCAATTAAATGCTGTCATTTATAAGACTTGCCTTGGTCTTGATGTCTATTCACAGCAGTAAAATCCTAAGACACCAGCCCCAATTAAATGTTGACCTTATAAGAGTTGCCTTGTTCATGGTGTCTCTTCACAGCAATAAAACCTTACCTGAGACACATCCCCATAGATAAATCAATTTGCTAACTATCTAAAAACAAAATACCTTCACAGATGCTGAGGCAATCAGAGGTGAGATTATAGGAACTAGCATAAAACAAAAATTAAAAAGTGTCATTAGAATAAGTTGTACAGTTTTAAATTGGAGCCAATATCTTTCACTCAACACCAGCTAACATAGAATGAAAAAAGATGCTATTTTTTTCTGTGAAAGGAGAACCAGACTTTGCTCTAGATCCCAACATCAAGACTGACTCAGTAAAACTCATCACACAGAAGGCACCCGAGGAGCTACTCCAACACCACTGAAGTTCTAGTCATCAAGCCAGCACTATTAGAAACATGACCTGCAACTTCCCTGTGTCAYGTCAGTCTCTCTAACTCCAAGATCCAGATGAGATTAGCCATAGTCACTTTGGTGCCGGATGTTTGCCACAATATTAGTTCAACATCTCAAGCATGGGGGATCAGACAACTACCCTGGGCACTGCTATCTTCAGTGAGTTTGTGATAACTACTGATGGCTCAGGTTCCTAAACCTACTCCAGCAGACTCAGTGGGGTTAAGACCTATCCTAGTAGACTTTAGAGCTGGGCCAATAAAAACAGACCCAGGTTACAGACAGATCCCAGTGTTAAGCCAATTCTACCAAACTCAGGATCTTGGTTTGACATGGTATATCAAAATGCAAGACTTATCCCAATACCTAGTTGGTACTTTCAGAAAATTCACATGGAACCACAAAAGACCCTAGGTAGCCAAAATAATCCTGAACAAAAAGAACATTGCTAGGGGACTATTATTCCAGATCCCATGATATATTACAGAGACTTAGTAATAAAAACAATATGGCATTGGTGCAAAAACAGACATGTGGACCAGTGGAACAAAAACAAAGGACTGAATATGGGTACATATAACTTCAGCCAATTAATATTTGAAAAAGATGCAGAAAAACATAGGCTGGGGAAAAGAAAACATCTTTAACATGTGGTGCTTAGAAAACTGGTTGTCCATATACACAAGAATGAAATTTGAACCATATGTATCACCTTTCATAATTAACTCCAAATGAGTCAAAGACAAAATGTAAAACATGAAACATTGAAACTGCTAGACAAAAATACAAGCAGTACTTTATATGATTAGAGATGTGGGAAAGGACTTCTGAATAGGACTCAATCTTCTCAAGATTTAACAACAATTTATAAGTAGGACCTCAAAAACTAAAATGCTTTTTTATAGGTAAATAGCAATCAATTGAATAAGAAGMCCAGAATAAGAGAAAATCTTTGTTAACAATACATCTGACATAGGATTACTCTCCAGAACATATAAAGAACTCAAAAAAGACAAGTTAAAAAAAACAAAAGAAAGAAAAAGAAAAGCCAAATGACCCATTTACAAATAGGTCTGAGATTTCAATGATAATTTGCAAAAGAAGAAATTAAAAATTGGCTAAAACATATCTCAAAAAGTGTTGAGTGTCTTTAGCCATTAGGAAAATTGAAATCAAAACAACCTCATGATTTTATATTACCCAAAACAGAATGGCAAAGATAAAATATGACTGACATTCAGTGCTTGAGAGGATATGGAGAAAAGAGTATCCTCATTCACTCTTAATGGGATTACAAACTGGTCCAGCAACTCCAAAACCCAGTGTGGAAAATCCTCAGGAACCTAAAAATAAATCTCCCATATAACTCACCTTGGCATATGTCCAAAGGACTTGACATGCTACTCCATGAACACTTGTTCATCCATGCTCTATTTATTCTCAACAGCTAGGAAATAGAAACAATCTTTAAGGGATGAATAGAAAATGAAAGGTGATACATATACACTAAGGAATACTATTCATCTCTAAAGAAAAAATAAGATCATGAACTTTGCAGCTGAGTGGATGGAACTAGCAGAGATCTTATTGAGTAAGGTAATAAAGTCTCAGAAGGACACTGGCCATACGTTTTGTCTTATTTGAAGCTCCTAGCTACAAATGTTCTAATATGAGCATATAACCATGGAAATGTAAAACAGAGCCACTGACTGGTGGAGCATGGCCAGTAGGAGGTGACTAGCAGGGTATAAATCTTCAGAAGGGGGAAATGGTAAAATGGTAAATTTTTATATGTGTGTGTTATGTGACACATTTATATTATATATATTTATATATATATTTATATATAATATATATTTATATATATTTATATATATATTTATATTATATATGTATATATAATATATACATTATACATGTATATGTATATATGTATATATGTATATATATGTATATAATATATACATATATTATATATTATATATATACATATATATAATATACATATTATATTATATATATGTATATATATATTATTTTAAGTAAAATGTTCACATCACGGCTGGCAATGCTCAACCAGTAGTCTACCCAGCTATAGCACTTATGAACCATGACAGTGAGCAGTATGGCACAAGAACCCTAAGGATGCAGTAGTGGCACATATATCTTGGTGTTAATCGCTGCCATCTCTCTAATTGAACGTAAGATCGACTCAACAATAAGGAAATAATTCCTGCTACTGCAAACCTAGTGACCTATCAGGGGCTGATGAAATCAAAGATCTTAAAGGAGAACCTACAATCACCATATTTACAAAATAAATTTTATGTTCTTCTCAACATACAGAAGAAACTGTATTCAATATCCTTTTTGGCTTGGAGGCCGCTGGAGATTGGCTCCCTCCCTCAAAAACAGTTTTGTTCCTATTTAAGATTTAAAATATTACCAATGAATCCTGATCGGTTTTAAGGTCTGCTTCACAGAAGCAAATGCATGCCTAGTACAATAAACACGGCTGAGAACCCATGGATGAGGAATTCACAGCCCTCAGGAGTTAACCTACTATTATTATTCTGCTACAGAAAACATTTCCCAAGAGAAAACGTGCAACTGGCCTACTAAATTATAAAAACAATGATCAATGTCATCAGTCATCTGGAAAATGTAAATTAAAATGACAACAAATTATAACCTCACACCTATAATTATACCTAATATCAAAAAGATGAAATGTAAGAATGTAAAGCAAAGGGAGCTCTTGCACACTGTTGGTGGGAATGTAAATTAGTATAACCATTATGTAAAAGAACACTGAGGTCCCTCAAAAGTAAATAATTACTGCACAGTCTAGCAATCCCACTATTGCATTTATATCCACAGAAAGGAAAATCTACATTTAGATATGTCCACTGTTATGATCATTAAAGCAACAGTCACGATGGTCATGATACAGAAATAATATACATGTCCATAAATGAATGACTATATAAAGAAATTGCAGTAATTATAATACCACTAAGTTTTCTGAAGGAGGGAATATTAAAATTTACATTGATATGAGTGATCCTGGAAGATGTTACAGTGAGGCACATGAAGACAAATGCTGCATGATCTCACACATGCAATCTAAAACATTAACAATCACATAAGCATATTTTGTTCAAATGATACAAACTTTTACTTAGATGTAGTACTAAGTTCAAGAAATTTACTATATGACATGGTTATCACAGTAACATATAATACTCTTGAAAATAAGAGTATATTTAAGTATATTCATCACACAAAAAATGAACTCAATTAAGCCATCAAACAATGTGTACATATCATTTCAAAACATGCTGTTAAGTATTTACAATCTTTGTCCATCATAAATATCTTAAAAAGAAAAGAGAGGAAGTGACTAATTTTTGAAGGTTGGGACTCATTTGTAATGTCTTAGGAGCTGGGTCCTTAAGAATCAGCAAAACAGGGGGAAGGCAGGGAAAGGAGAGGGAGCAGCAAAGGAAGGGCACTGCTGAGCAAAGACTCCTGTCCAGAACACTGAGGCAGGGAAACACTCATGCTCTCGTGGGCCCCAACCACACTGGAAAATGGCACTGATGAGGAAGTAGGCATTCTATTCTGAATGTTACATTCAGAAATGGATATCAGTTTCAGAATTACCTACAAGTGGATGTCCATTCCAGCATTACCTAAAAATCTTCCAGGAGAATATCACCCACACAAAAGTCTTCTAACAAATGCAGGCTTTTATCAAATAGAAGGCAATTCAACTGCAAAATGAAAGAACTAGGAAAATGGAAAGTAGGTATTGTTTAAGAAATCCCTGGATATAATGGGGGAGGGGAAGAGAATGAGAGGGGGGCAAAGACAGGGACAGAGAGAGAAACAAAGAGAGAAATCGTTATAAATGCAAAGGGCAAAGGTTTACATGTCAGATATTGATCATGGATGCATTTGAGAGAAAACCCCATATAGATGAACTGTCCCTGGTGCAGATAATAAATATTACTTCCTTATCAAAATGCAGAGCTGTGGAGCCCAGTACCAACTGACACCTACAGCTCGGGTATCAATGCAGAAGTTGGGGCAGAGAGATGAGAAGAGCCAGAGGAACAGAAACCTCACTATGAAGTTGTGTTGATGCCTATTAAGTCTGAACAACATGTTGAGTTTAAGAATTAACAAGAATTAAAGAAGATTTTATGAATTTGAAAGAGAGCCAGAGAGTGGGTATAAGGGGGGATTGCAAAGAGAAAAGAGAGGGGAGAAACGATGTCATTATATTCTAATATCAAAAAACAAAACAACCAAAAAAACCTATGAATTCTCTTTCCTCCAAAGACAAGGAAATAAAATACTAGCCTACTGAAAATCAAACAAATAAAATAACAAAAACAAAGCAAATTGTCTGGCTTTGTTTTTTGATCACAGAACAACAACTTATGGATCTAGTACTCCAGAATAGCTTCTCTTCTGAACATTCATCAGTGCCTTTATTTCTTCTTTCCTCTGTGATCTTCTAAAACCTGCCTTCCTTACTGTGTTATGTATTTTTTTCTTAGCTTAGGCATTTTAAAGGCACCTATGGAAAATATTTGTATCAAGGACTTCCCAGATTCATGTGGGACTGGAGATGTTTAGTAGAAGCCTTTTTATGAGACACTAGTGGAATTTCTGAGAAAATCTCCATGATCTAAAATTGGGGAAAATTCTTTATGAAAGTTTGAAACCATAAAAATACCTCCAAGTCATTCATTAGTATTTCTTGTACCACACCACTTTAAGAAGTGAGATATATATTAGATTCACATTACAGAATTTACTCACCTTACATATGAAAAATGGAGAGGGAAAGTGACATGTCTAAGATATACAAATGTCAAGAAAATAATTGACATGGAGATCTCTTAGGACACTATTTTAGTTTAAAGAACATACTAAAGTATTTCCTTATTTTCTTCTCTCAAATTGAAAACAATCAAATAATATGAAAGCTGTTTTCTTACATTTTCAAGTGTAAAACATACTATTGCACTGGCTAGATGGCTCAGTGGGTACAATTGAGTACTGCCAAGCCTGAAAAACTGGGTTCAATCCCAGTAACCCACACAGCGGGAGTAGAGAATAGATTGCCACAAGTGGTCATCTAACCTCTGCACATGTTCCATGGCAGATAAGAACCCCTGTCCAAATACACACACTGAAATACAGTACTGTTAGCTGTATGTAGGTTTTCCAAATCTTTGTTTAGCTTTTAGTTAGGGAGCAGTATGGGAGATTGAACACAGGATGTTGCACATGTTAACATTTATAGTTTTCTTTAATGGTTTTTGGAGGTATATTTTTGCTGATCAAAACTCTYGTGCCTTTGTAACCAATCTCCCAAGTTTAGGTGCTTCGTTTTATTTTAATGAGAAGTACTGTAAGTTATATGGGAGCACACTCTTTTACAAAGATTTATATTTAAAGAATAAAAGGCCTATTTAATAATAGAAGCATTAAGTAAAGTTAAAAGACAAGCTGTGGAATATGAAATAATACTTTTTAAAAATAGAGATTAATATACAGAGTAGGTAATGTTTTTTTTATGTCCTAAGTAAAAAACAACCAACCAAAAATAAAAGATAAAAGACAGGCTCAATAAACACACAGAATTATAACAAACCTCACAGATAAAGAACACATAAGAACATAGTAACTAGTTCTTACCCACAATATTGAAAAGATGTTTCTATCTTATAATACTGAGGGCTACAGTATGTGGAGAATGTGGAAGGATGAAGTAGTACAAGAGCTTGGAGAGCTGGCAGAATTGAAATTGTACATGCCACAACCCAGCAAAAGCACTTCAAACTGAAAGATACCTCGCACTTTCAAGAGACAGGTAAGAACTTCTTACAATGGTTTAAAAACAGAAACATTCTAAAAAAAAAATTATCCCATGGACAGAAAATGACTGAAACATTGAGAAGCTGTTATTTATCAGATGAAGTATTTTTACAAATGTTTCAAATGGAAGGGGTAAGAGTAAGCATGTAATACAGGTGAGTATGAAAACCACAATGTTGAATGAAAACAGCAAACTGCCTCATGAGACGGCACATTACCAACTTTAAAAACATTAACACTATGACTAGACGCATACATACATACATGCAAATATACTGATGAGAGTTCCACATCACAGCCTCTAATTTGATTTTTTTATATTACAATGTTTTATTAAAGAACAGAGACATGCATTTCCTTTATAACTTTCAATGGTTCATGTTATAAAACCACAGACATTATTTCAACCATCCACTTATTCAGTGCAAACTTTAGAGCTTTGATGTCTTTTTATAAAGTCTCACAAAGGGCCAATGTCTCAGCTGTTCAAAGCCAGGCTCTCAACCAAAAATACAAAAGAAAGTCTCACAGGGGTGGGGACATAGCTTAGAAGTAATGTGCTGATCTGACACGCATGAGACCTAGGTTTAATCCCCAGTACCCAAAGAAGTGCCTTCAACCTACCTATTAGCTTGGGAGGAGTGGCTCTTGAGTTAGCAGGAGGTGCCTGCCAGAGTTGGGCAACTTGATATTTTGGAAATGGTATAGAAAACTTCTTTCAAGACAACAAGAAACAGTTCTAACATTTAAGTGAGAGAATTTGGTAACCCTGTAGAGTTTGAAAATTAAGAAAATCCCTAAAAATCTGGGGAGGGAAATGACTTCAACCTGTTTTAGAAAGCAGATTAGATGGTCTTTTGCATGGTTCTAAAATAGTGTATAAATAAATGGTCACTGCTCAAATCACAGAGATCATTGGCWTATGAGTCTATGTTATCAGCAAATCACACATGGTTGCTAGGCTTATAAAGATAAAACACCTTGTGTCTTGATGGACACAATTCTTCATTAATAGAATAATTAACTGAGGTAAAATGTAGAAACTTAGTGAAGGCATAGAAATTTGTTAAATGTAAATGAGGAATTATCTGTAATTTTGGTAAGACAAACACTTTTCATAATTATCACAAGAAAGCCATAAGATTGAGAGCTTGATTTTTTTGGAACTAGAAAATCAGTTAATGAAAGTGAGGAATTCATATTGGAGAAGTGTTTCATTTCATTCAGTGAATCTCGACAAAGAGCTTCTTTCTAATTTAGCCACAGCTACCTCTGAGTGGGCTGGTTTCTAAATGCAATCAGATCCACACACCAATGTATCACACGGTTATACTGTCCCCACTGGATGTTCTTTCTCACACCACTTTGTTTGGTTACAATGACTCATTTTATAAGCCTCAACATGAACATCGATTCTACCTTTCCCTCATCTTGAGTCCTGTGTTCCTTCTATGTATTCTACCTTTGACAACTATACTTACAGGACTTAAGTTCTTCAATAGTTTTGTTATTTTTCCTTCATCAATCATAAGTTGTGAATAATGATCTGTTTAATCTTGATTATTGTATCTTTATCTTAGTATTGAACCATACCTGGCATATAGTAGGAACTTGATAAATAATTGTTGACTCTATAAATGACCTCATGCCTTGATTCATAGATGGTCAGATATAAGTACATTAAAACAAAAATATATACAGTGCGATGTACCCATTTTTAAAAGGTCATATACTAGGTAACTTTAAGGTATGCATGTCTCTTTAAATCTTACAATGATTTATGAGTCTATGTTACAGAGTTATGTGAGTTATACATGTGTTAATGGGAAGAGAGGTGGCTTATAAGAACAGAAATGACAGTATAATTAAATAAGTCCAGAGGACTAATCCCACAGTCATGAATTTATGCTTAAACTACTTCCACCCATGTTTCATTTAGTTTTACAAATTCTGACCAAGATGGATAAGGGCAGATATTATCACTCTCATTTTTCTGAAGAGGAAATGGATTGAGAAGTGAAGTGAAATTTCCCATCTCCAAATGGTATACCAATATCCGATTTGATGCTCCAGCCACCAGAACAGTGTACTCTGGGAGGATCACAATTATTATCACAACCTTTTAGAGTGAGCAAAACAGATAAGAGCAAATATCTGATACAGAAAGTAGGTCCATAATTCATACTGACTAATATGTTTTGCTCTGGTAAAAGTAATTTAGCTTCTGGTTTCAAATTACTTACTTAACAAGCACATAGAAGGGTAAATTAGGGCTGGTATGGCCATTTATTTTCCATTTTGAGTTGATAAAATTTTGCATTAACATTAGTCATTCAGTTAACTAGAAGAAATTATCAGGCTAATAAAATGAAATGCATTTAACAAGAGTGACCAAGGTCTAAGCTAGAGTAATTAAATCTAACATTTTTCTAAAATGCAATTAAGAAGAAAAAACACTTTTGGTCTAATCTATATTTGTAATTAATATCATGTGTAATGTAACATTGCAATGAAAACAGCTGTATTAATCCAGGTCCTTTTTAGCCTTATATGACAAAGTTTAATACTATCAAAAAGCTTTTAAATGAGAGGCTCTTTCTCATAATAATCTTCTTTATTTAATTATGTATAGATATGTGCATATATAGATGCATATGGGTTCAGATGCCTATGGGGTCCAAAAAAGAGCATCAGATCCAAAAGAGTTGGAATTACAGGCATTAATGTATCACCCAACATAGGTGCTGGGAACTGAACTTGGTCATTTTGCAAGAGCAATGCATGTTCTTAATCACTGAGCTGTCATGTTAGTGCTACAACTCCCTTTTGAAAAATAAATAAATAAATAAATAAATAACCCTCCAGCCGGGCGGTGGTGGCGCACGCCTTTAATCCCAGCACTTGGGAGGCAGAGGCAGGTGGATCTCTGAGTTCGAGGCCAGCCTGGTCTCCAAAGTGAGTTCCAGGACAGCCAGAGCTACACAGAGAAACCCTGTCTCGAAAAACCAAAAAAAAATAAATAAATAAATAAATAAATAAAAATAAAAAATAAATAACCCTCCAAAACCAACCAAACAAAAGTCCCAAACCTCACAACTCTGGAAAGTGTTTTCAAACTCACATAGCAATAGCTATAGCTCCCACTGTAGCTTTAAAGAATGCCATGAATAAACATTTTAATATATTTTTCAGCTGCATATAATTAATGCCTTTCATTGAGAAATTCTTTGATTTTCCAGGAATGGCCATTGTCCTGAAGCCTCGTCAGGAGGGCTCTGTGGGTATCTTTGACCAGAAGTAAAAAGGCAAATGTTATGTTCCTGTATGAATTGCTAAGCATATTGGGCATATTAATTACAATCTTGGGCTCTATTAATCCATTTTAAGTGGTATCCATCAAATCTCTAAAATAAGATATCAGGACATGCATGGTATGGTATGTACTTCAATTATAAAAGGATGTGAGCCACAAAGTACAGGGAGGCTATGCTACAACTCCACAGACCCAAGGAGGCTGGACAGAAAGGGGGACAGAAGCAAGGATGCTTCAGTCTCACTTGGAAGGGGAAACTGAAAGGTCATGGAAGGTAGATGGAAGGAASGAACTGGATGGGAGAGGGGACTGGAAGAGAAATCTGGAGAGTTCAGGGTCAAGTGTGGAGAGGGGCAGGGATGGCCAAATGGCTATGAGAATGAATGGATATCTGCAACCACCAGAAAGGGGCAGGTAGGAGGCATCTCCTGGAAGAGACAGAAAGCTAGGGTAGGGGAGGCACTCAAGAATCAATGGGGTTGTCCTTATCTGTGACTCACAGCACTGGGGATATAGAGCCTGGGGAGGTTGCCTCCTCTGTCCAGGTAGGAACCCCAGTGGAGCAATAGGAACACCAACCCACACACAAAACTTTCTACACAAACCTTATCCTGTCTACAAGAAATGCAGGGATTGGGATGGAGCAGATACTGAGGGAATGGATGACCAATAACTGGCCCAACTTGAGATCCATCCCATGGACAAGCACCAATCCCTGACACTATTAATGATACTCTGTTATGTTTACAGACAGGAACCTAGCATAACTGTCCTCTGAGAGGCTCCACCCAGCAGCTGACTCAGACAAACACTGACACCCACAGGCAAACAGTAGATGGAGATTCGAGTCTCTTATGGAAGAAAAGGAGGAAGGATTGAAGCCCCTAAAGGGATAGAAACTCCATAGGAAGATCATGAGAATCAACTAGCCTGGACCTTTGGTACTCTCAGAGATTGAACCTCCAACCCAAGAGCATACACAGGCTGGACTTAGGCCTCAAAGCAGATGTACAGCTTGGTCTTCATGTGGGTCCCGAACAACTGGAGGGAGGGCTATCCTAAAAGCTGTTGCCTGTTCGTGGGATATGTTCTTCTAGCTGGACTGCCTTGTCTGGCCTCAGGGGGAAAGAAAGTACCTCACCTAGAAGACACATGAAATGCCAGGGTGGGGGGGATACCCACTCAATCAGAAGAAAGGGGGATGGGAGAAGAAGTGCCAAGCTTAGCAGAGACTTGAACGACCAGGGAGCTGGTGACATGGGTCAGCAGGTAAAGGCACTTTTCATGGTAATGTGGTGACCTGAGTTTGAACTGGGTAAAAAGTGGAAAGATAGAACCTATTCCACAAAAGCTGTCCCTTGGATTCTTCTACACATGCGCTATGGAATGGGTACTCATATACTCATATATTACACAATAGTAATAAATGAAAAGTAAATAAGAAAGTATGGTGCCAGGTGGTATAGGTTCATAAGTAGAAGAAAATCCAAGCTTTCAGTCCTTTTGAGGTCTATACAAGCCTTTACAGGCTATCATTTATTTGGGGCACAGCATATGATAGGAGCCTGCCTATGTTAACATTTCTACATACATTGACTCATTTTATCTTCATAATGATCTTCCTAAGGTATGTGCTGTCATTATGCCTATAGCAATGATGAAAAAACTCTGGTACTCAAGGCTGAAATAACTTATTCAAGGTCACATGACTGGGGAATCAGAGATAAAATCAAGTCCAAGTAGTATGGCTGCAGAGTCTATACAGGCAACCAAAGCACGGTACTAACGAGAAACTGCTTAAGATCCCCAAGAGAAACATGAAACATGGAGTTTTAAGAGTTTAAAAAAAAAACCAACCTTAAAGACTTAGTCTTCCTTATCTTCTTAGTGAGAAAAGAGAAGTAGAATTGTCCAAGGTCATATGGTTTACAAGTAGCTGAGCCTGTATCAGAGCCTAGGCCATCTGACCCTGTAGTCAACTGTGTGCTTTATTATGACATAGTATATTCTCTCAGATGCACTCACATGGTAAAATATTGCTGAGATCAGTTAAATCACCACTCCTAGGCCTGCTCCTAAGCTACTAAAATTCACCAGAGGAAATTCATCAGTGCACATAGGTGAACTGATGAGCTTTACTTCCACTGAAAATATTCATAAAGCTCATCTGAGTCCTCCTTTCTTCCCATCAATACTACTTTCACATCAAACTAGATTTCTTAAGCTTCCACATGAATGTAT
Organism: Apodemus speciosus; assembly: GCA_002335545.1. Classification (NCBI taxonomy): domain Eukaryota; kingdom Metazoa; phylum Chordata; class Mammalia; order Rodentia; family Muridae; genus Apodemus; species Apodemus speciosus. Next base: position 31,117 of record BDUI01002662.1, on the reverse strand, counting down.
CTTCATTTCTCTCCTCAATACTCCTAAATCTTCTCCCACTCCTCCTTGCAGCATTTAGCTAATAATTTTGCTTTATACCATATGAAGACAACAATAGGCATACAGAGAAGCTAAATAAGAACGGCATCCCGCAGCCAATTATAAGGTTATTTCAGGAGTCTAGGTAGGAAAACATATCAGGCTCAATGGTACTAGCAAAGATGAAGAGCAAGCCAAGTAGCTTTTATATGGAAAAAAAAATCAACCAATTAAACAAAACATGAAAACTACTTTTTAAAAATTATTCATATCTCTCCCATCCTTAAAACTTTTCTATGGACTCTCTTTGCTCTTCGAACAGAATACAAAGAATTCGAACGTGTTGCAGCCTGCGTGATCCGTATGATATGGCCGCCATTTAGCTAAATTGGCTTCACTATGCTGCTCATTCCTCTGTTCCTGCAACACACCAGCCTTTTCCTGTCTCAGAGACCTGTATGTGTGCTTTCCCTAGCAACTCTGTATAATCAATGTCTTTATTTGCCAAGTCTCAACCTAAATTTATCTTCTCAGGGAAAAATTCCATGAGAACTTAGCAGGGCTTCCCAATTTCCTTCAAGCACAGCTGTGCTGACACATCCTCCAACCAGTTAGTATTATATATGTGTAGTGATGTAATTGTGCTATCTGTCTATCTCAAAGTTCACTGAAGACAAGGACCGTTGTATATCTTTCTACTGTTACTCTTACATTGTTTAACAGAATGTAAATGTCTGGCACCAAACAGGTGTTCATTAAATAATTGCTGAATTAGGAATGGGCAAATTCCTGAATCTCACTGAGTAGCATCTGAGATGATAGTTACATAGACAAAGACACAGTACTCAGAATAAACCAAAAGGAAAGAAGAATTGGTCCATTATTAGTGTCAGTAAACTATAACATTAAAAATCTTCACATGAGTCTGAACAAATAAAATCAACTCTGACATCTTTAGGAAGAGATTCAGGTTTATTGACAAATGGTGACCAAAATGTTCTTATCAGCTTTATTGAGAGACAGAGACAAAGAGAGACAGAAAGACAGAAACAGGGAGGGAGGAGGGAGAGAGACAGATATAGGCGGACATGCACACAGAAACACTGACAGAGAGAGTGAGACACAGACAGACAGACAAGGTCAGGCACA
>BDUI01002662.1:6603-29837 GCA_002335545.1 Apodemus speciosus | reverse complement strand
AGAATCTGCAAAGTTAACTCAGATGACAGAAAAAAACCTTGAGGGCTATAAGCATTTAAGTGTCTTTTATCAGGTCTTCTGCCTCTCACAATCCAGTTAAACAGAAAGTAGTAGACATATTTTACTTGGTTATTTTTACCTCAAGCCATTTATTCCACTGCTAAGTAGCTTATCGATTGTTCAACATCAATTTAGAACAGAAGTTTACAGCACTCTCATCAGAAACCTTATAGTGTTCAAAATAAATGACTTGCCCAAACAATACCATGTCAGTTGTTAGAGAAGTAACTCAAGAAAACAAATGTACCTAAAGACAGAAAATAAATACAGATATTACAACACACACACACACACACACACACACACACACACACACACACACACAAAGACGCATGCGCGCGATTGTGGCCTTTGAATAAGAACAAAAGGCAAAACTAAAACTGACAAAAATCTAAGCATAAGAAAAATTCAAGAATATAAGAATCTGACAAGAAAAACAAGGTATAATCCACTATAGCCTATTGCCTCCCACTAATGTTCCAGAAGAGTCATTTTACACAGGAAGCAAAAAGCTGCCAGATGTCCTTGCATTTCCTGTATTAGTTTTGCATCCTCCACATCTAACTCTATTATTAAAAATCTTGTCCATGCTTGTTGATGTCCTGGTTTCTAGAGATAGAATATCTCAGACTTACCTAGACTTCTCAAACTCCCAAACTGCATTCTCTAGAAAGCATATTTGACTTTACACCACATTCTTTATTAGCAAAAAGTTGGTTTGCACAAATATTTTGGGGTCAAGGTTCAAAAAGTCTTTATTGCATACTTAAGTATAGCTCCCATAGTTGGTGAGTTAGAGAACCTCAACGAAGCCACAAATATTTGAATGCTGTCATATGTATATGTATATATGTATATTTAAGAAAAGAAAATCAGTATTCCTGTACAATGCCACATAAGGCAGTACTGTTTCAATTCCACTCTACACGAAAGTAATTGCTGAACTTTCTTGAGTCTTCACATCAGCACATTGGAAGTAAGTAACTTCTTTACAGAATGGAGCAGTAACTCATCTGAGAAACTTAGATTTCCCCCAGTACACAGGAATCTGAGCATATATGAAACTGTACTTACTTTCCACTCCTCCAATTTCTCCATAATTGTTCTTCCTGATACGCTTCTGTCTCCTTGAGGGAACTAAAAAGTGGTGCAATATACTAGATATCCTTCAAAAACACATGACCTGACAGGGTCACATATTCAACAAATATTTATTGAGAGCTTATTTAGTATCAGGAGCTGTTTGAGGATCTGGCAGTAAGGGGCCCCAGAATAGTTTCACAGGCTCGGCTAACAAGAAGAAAAGAGTTTCTGATGTGTAAGAGGCTGTTCCTTTTGTTGTTGTTTTTAATATATAACAGAACAGAAATGGCCATAAGCTGCTAGCAGCAGGTGAGATAGGAGAAAGAGTCACTTCTTCAGGGCTCCCTGATTTTACAGTTTCTCCTTATTAGTTCCAGCATAACATGTCAGGTTCCAGTGACAAATACCTTAAAAGGAAAACCAATTTTGTGCCAAGTAAACTGAAAGAAATAAAACTTCATCTAAAGTATTCCAACTTCCACATGCCCTGAGGCCAGAACGCTCTTGTTGCTTGATCTACACAGCAGATTTAGGATCTTTATCTTTGTCTCATTGGCCAAGGTACTCACAGAGGCAGGAGAAGTTCCTGATAACTTCTCAATCAAAAATGAATTCATCTCATTTAGAAGAAAGAAACTTCAAAGTAACTTTCTACATAGATCATTCATAGATTCAGCATAGGTGTGCTCGGCCCATCTATATACTGCACATATGGCTCTTAATGATGGTATCTGCTAGGAATCAACCACAATAAGGCTGGGTGCCACAAAGATTACATTTTAAAATGGCAATTGCTTAATTGAGTTATTATAAACTGCAATAATCATGTAACATAATGCTAGTGTACATGATTAAGAACCTCCTCTTTTTAAAACTGTACTCTCTAGCTTCTCACAGGCTCAATGTGAGGGAATATTTTTTTTATGTTTATGGAATTTCTCCCATCCGCATACCAAACCTTAATGACCTCTTTCAGGCAGCTTCACTTCCCTTATTCCCTGTAGTTGTTATTAGCACTAATGAAGAGAACTTTCATTACAGTGATACCCTATGTCTCTCAGATCCTGATGACATAAATTTGATGAAAATCCCTAAGGCACTGGTTTTGAGCATCTCTAATTAGTCTTCCTCAGACTCTTAGGTGAGGCTCCAGCTCCATTTACAATTCTTGCAACCCTTACCCCCAGAGTCTTTATGCAATGTTTACTTTGTATACATTTCTTCCTGATAACTTCTCAATCAAAAAAATTGAGGATAGTTGGGAATATGAAATATCATGGTCCAATTTCATGAAATATATTTGTTACCAAAAAAAAAAAACTGTACTGTCAAAGATGTTATGAAAAAGAAATCCTCTAGGACTAGGTACAAGATCTTCATAAAACTCTGCTCTCATATATACACACGCATACATATATATTGTTTCTTCCCTTGATATTTCTGCAAGCTGTTCTTTAAAATAATTGTGTTGTGAATTTCTTGGCTCTTAGGGGGTCTTAACATGTTGAAACTCCAGGAGCAAATAGGAATAGCTGATTACTCAGTAGTCAAACAAAATGTTACAAAAATTTTTCCATTTTTCACACCCTCCAATTTTTCCCCTCATCTGAAAAATTTTCAGTCCAAGGGTAATTTTAAGAAAAAGATAAGCACCTAGAAACAGATGCTTTTAATGAAATTGTGTCCCCCACCATAGAGTAATACTAGCATAATTTAATAACATTTATAAAACTATCCCTGCCAATTGAAATATACAAAAGACAATTTCCTGTTTGTAGAATTAGATGTAATACTGCACAGAACCAAATCAGGCTGCAATTAGCTTAGGGGAAAAAGCTGATCTACAAGATTCAGTTTAAGGGAAAGAGTGTTGCTGCTTTTCAATACATTTGCTTGCTACTTTAATAAAACCAAATTTTATTTTAAACTTAAATTAATATTCCTAAGAGAATTCTCCTGCAGGAAGGAGGTGAAGTGGCTACAAATGCAGCATGCATGACAAAAGTAAATAGCCCAATTAGTTACCGTTCAATGAACATCTACTATCTGAATGGCACTTTGCAAAGTGTTTCTCATACATTTTCTCACTCAACTTTCACAATCATTTACACAACTGGATATATACTATTCTTATCAATTTAGTTAAGGAAATAGCTTGGGTCAAACTTCATGTGACATGGAGAAACCCAGACAACAATAAGGAGAAGAATTCAGAACCAGGTCTGCTATGAATTGCCAGGCATTATAATGCCATGCACAGAAGATAAAACAAATAGTTCTGTCTAGCATGTATTCTCATGTCATAAAAATGCATATCTATAATAAAGAAATTCAAAATAAATCAGCAATGCAGAATGTGGCTTAATGCAGTAGAAACATCAAAGTATGAGCTTTAAGAAGTGGATTCAAATCTGAACTCTAAAGCTAAGCGTTGTATGACATTATTTGAGTCATTTAATGTTTCTGGGTCTACATTTTCCCACATATCAAACAAAGATATCAAGCTAAAGGTTTCAAAAGATCCCACCCATTCCCACCACTTTATTACTCTCTTTAGTAAGTTATGACACATCAATCATCATAAATGTTTTGCTGTCGAAACATATGTAACACATAACTTATTCAAGGAATAAATTCTCCTAAACGATTTGCCCTGACTACTTGCTGGAGCAAGGAAATCAATGGGAAACTCTTTTGTGATAGCACACGATGCTGCCAGCACAGTCTTTGAACTCTCCTTCACCATCAGCTAAAGAGAAACTTCACTTAATCTTCACTAAAAATGACAGTCTGCAAGGATCTTGGACCTGTAGGTCGAGGCTAAGTTGGCAAGAACTAAATGGAGAGAAAACCATTTTACAGGGTCAATGCTAAGCCCAGAATCATGGAACTTCTGAAGAAAGTGTTTACGAGTGACTAAATCAAAGGGCTCAGTTAGGTCAATAAAAATGGCTCTAATAATGTAAAAGTCTCATATATTGTTTCTGAAATACTACTGGTGATTTAAGTTAAACTGAACTGAGAGAAAAGCTAGCTGTGAAATGCAACTAGACTATAGAGAATTCAGTTTTCTAGGGAAAACCTCAGCATTCACTCTGATAAGACATAAAATCCCAACCAGCATATGCAGCCTTTTGACTGCACAATGCATAATAGCAAACTGATCAATGAGTCATCAGAAAGAATGGACTCTTGAACAACTTGGCCCTCTACAGGGGATCCAGTCAGTGCAATGAACAGCTGTTCAAGTCCTTGTTCAGTCACATCTCTCTAGAGCAGTTCCTGGCTTGCTTCTCTCTGCCTGTTGCCTTCCCAGGTGACTACCTATTGTCATGTTTGACATAGAAACAATGATAAGCCACACTCCTAGCTGCCTTGTCAAAGCTCTAAAGAGCAACTGAGCAAAGGGAGGTTAATGATAATGTCTCCTTGTGTTTGCCATTGACAGTGATGGAATTCCCAGAGAGCTCATTTTTTCCCCTGGGTTACTTTATTTTATTTTAGAAAAGTCGACAAAGAAAAATGGATAGAGGCTAAGCAGAGAGAGAGAGAGAAAGAGAGAGAGAGAGAGACAGAGACAGAGACAGAGAGAGAGACAGAGAGAGAGGTATTTATTTAGTTATATCTCTGTGTTATTTTTCTCATGGCATGCTTGCTGTTCATGATTTTAAATTATATGAATCTCTTATGCATTTAGTGAGAATGCTATATGACTTCACTGATGGCTTTTGTAAGTGACTGATAATAAAAATACAAAAGTATCTGAATATTAAATACCTGAATATTAAATATTAAATATCTGAAAAAGTACATGATATTATTGCAGGACTGGAAAAGAAAGAACCATATGGCAGGTTAATGCAAGGAATTATTAATATAAAATTAGAGAGATGGAGTTTTAAAGAGGGTACTTAATTCACTTGGATTATAAATTATTGTGATTAGAAAAGAGAACCCCAGAGGCTAATCAGCTTTCATCAATGGATTTCTCTGGACCTTGTCCACTTGTTTCTCTGTTTCTTCAAACACCTTTGGAAAGGCTTCTATCTGTTAGCTTATAATTCCCTATGCCTAGAGCTCATGTACAGGGGAACAAAACTGGTGCTGTTGTACCGTTGGTACAGCACTTCCTCAGCACACACAAAGCCCTAGGTTACATCCCTAGCACTGCATAAACAAGGTATGACATTATACATCTGGAATCTCAAAACTGGAGAGGTGAAAGCAAGCACATTAGGAGGTCAAAGTCATCATCATCTACATAGAGATTTTTGGAGCTAGCCTAGGACTCATGAAAGCCTGTCTCAGAAACAGTATAAATGTTTACTAATATATATGTATACCCAGCACTTTCACAAGGTAAGTTATAGTCCTGTTAAGTTATCTTACTTTTAACTTTGTATTTCACAGCATGCCTGACAATACCACTTAGATGTTGCATAAATATATCCAGATGGGGAATACCTCTTGAGACAAAACTAAACAGTCTTTCTTTTTTTGATATAGAATAAAACCCAGGACAGCAACCATGCTAAACAAATACTCTGCAACTGAGCTATATCAAGCTGGCCCTAATGATAAGATACACTGTGCATTTCTCTGGCTACCTAGGTTTGTATTCAGGCATCCTCACATGATCTTAACAGATCTTAATTTCTCATCGCTTTAGACTTTTTAAAAAATTATTTCTCTTATTTTTGAGAGTGTTACTTAACCTTGGGAAAGTGAAACTCAACTGAAAGCATTTGTAAGCAAGGTGGATAGATAGGTAAATTCTTTAGTATTATGGTTGTTCTTGTTGATCAATTTCTATTTTTATTTGCCCAATGATTCAAGTGACTTACTGAATCAGAGCAGATTTACTAGTCTTCCTGAATCTCATTCTTAGGACTCTTTTTTTTAAGCTGGCTGTCATGTATAAACATGCAATTAACATAATCTGTGTCACATATATTAAGAAGTATTACTACTATTTTTTTCCAATTCATTTTATGTGGTTGTTTTCTAAAACAATTTACTAAATTTAAACAAATTTTAATTCTGTTGGGAAGTCTTGATTAGATACCTCTAAACAAACACAGCTTTGGAAAGCACGAAGCCAGTGTTCTAGTCTCATGGATTCTAATTTTTGACAATAGCATGTAATACTGAGATAACAAAGAGGAAAAAAACTATACATAGAACTTAAGATCAATCTCTATGTTGTATGATCCTGGATCACTCATTTACCCTTTTAGATCATATAACATATTAACTCATAAAAAGGAACATTTGAGTATACAGTTTGATGTCTCCTCTGGATCCAGTCATATATAGTTCTACTTGACAAACTTTTGTCTAATTAAAGAGCTATTCTTCTCTATACCATCCTTGCCATTTACTCCATTTCTGTAAAGAATAGTGCAGGAAAAATAGAAGTTTTAGTCAAATTTTGTAATTTCACTATAGGACTGAGGTTGAACATTGCCCCTTCCAAGTCTTATGTGTATATAATGTTCAAGCAATCAATTGTGAAGATCATTACAAGTATGAAAATCATTGTTGCACATGCAAGTGCAAGTGGAAAATTCAATATCTATAACTGAGCTACAATACAGGAAATGGCTGGCAGCTGGACCTTCTGATGATACAATATTCCTCAGAGCTCAAGATCTAATAGTACATTGAAAGTCTGAGAATATATTTCACCCATCACTTTGCATCAGAAATCATACTTAAACTTTTGTTATTAATTTAAACCTTAAAGTAGTAGTCAAAATCACTATAAGGCCATAGCTTCTGTCTCCAATGCATATAAAATGATCTGTTTATAAGATGTTTGCCATGTACAGGCCGGCCATTTAAATTCTAAGAACACGATATTAGAAGCTGGTTGGGGGTTGGGGGCTGGAGGTAACTCCATGGGTAAAGGAGCTCTAGTCATTTTTTTTATAACTTTCTAAGTACAGTTTAGTAAAACTCACTTTCCTGCAGCAGGGGGTAGGGGTGGGATAACTCCGTGGGTAAGGTGCTTGCTATGCAAGCATGAGACCTGAGTTTGGACAACCAGTAATCACATGAAAATCCAATTGTGGTGATACTACTATAAAGTAAAGATACTACTATAAACCTGTAGTATCTGTGCTTGCTGGCAGAGGCAAGCAGATCCTGAGGGCTCACTGGCCAGCCAGTGTAGCAAATCAGTAAGTTCCATGTTCTGCAAGAGACCTTGTCTCAAAAAAAAAAATAAGGTAGAGAGTCTTAGAGGAAGGCACCAACCATTAAAATCTTGGGTCCACACATTCATGCGTGGATACACATGTGCAGGCACACACACACACATGTACACACACACACACACACACACACACACACACACACACACGTGTGTGTCGCCTTTTTTTCTTTGTTTTTGTTCATATATACATTTTAGTCACTTACATCACAGCCACACAGAAAACAGGGATATGCACTGAGAAATGCATTAAGAGATGTCATGTAGCAGCATCCTAATGTGTACTAATAAAACTCCAAATGGTGTCAATAAATGATCCTATGTGCTCATGAAGCAGTCAAGAGATACAGTGACTGCTGTCAAATGGGTTCTACTTATGCCAGCACAACATAGCCTACTGTGAACTCTTTGTTTTTCAAGAAGGTACACATGTTTTAATAAGAAAATATACAGTCTAAAGTAAGTATATTTAACATCCAATCAGTGATAGCCCCTGTTTATCATTACCATTCTACTTTTTTTGTATGAAACCTGAAGATACACTGCCCACCAGAAACTCTAAGAATTAATGTACCTGTTTATGATTATTTTACACTAAAATTTAAAAGATATTAATCCTGTGGATATTTTTTGGCTTCTAACTTGGAAAATACTATATAAAGTCATGGGGTTATGAGTTTTAGTATTTAGACACTTAGAATGGCATCTCACAACTATTTTATTAGAGAATACAGTGCTTTACCTCTATAAACTTACTCTTTGGTGCCAAGCGTTAGGTAAATCACACACACAATGGCAGAATGGGAGTTCCTAGTCTGTTTTGCAGAATATATTGTATTTATTTTCATCTATCACTCTATTTGACTAAAAAGGTAGCAAGCTCTAAATTGTTGTCATTTCTGTTAGATACGTGCAGTGGCTAAGGACAGTGGGATTTAGATTGGTACTTTTTTGTTTTTGAGTTTGTAATACACATTTTGAATAGAGCTCACATCCTGTCCTGAATTCACTCTAACATGACAAGTACTTCCACGATGGTGTATGTTGCCTCCAAATAATGTGTTGCAAGGCTGGAAAGGAAGAGGCAGTAAGTAGTATTTCATAGTCACTGAGCCATCTCTCCAGGACTGGCAGTAGTATTTCTAAGGGGCTCTGTTATTACTCAGCTTTCCCTAGATGGGATCTTTGCTATTGTTCCTGACCTGTGACTCCTGCACAACAGATGGTAAAAGAGAACTACTAAAGTTTAAACTAACAACCATCACTAACCCACATTAAGCGTCCCTTTGAATCAACAGGAACTGTGAAATCTAAGTCTACATTTCTGTTGAAAGTCAAAGAAAGCAGGCCCTTCTTAAGAAAGGCAGCATTTACTGCCTTGCAGACACCAAGCAAGAATTCACCAAGCAGAAGATAACAGTGCATCACCAATGCAGCAATTGTCATAGGACTCTTTCCTTCTCAATGAAACAGTTAACAGGGAGCTGGGATTCACACAAAGAAATTACTTCCTAGTCCTCCCCTCTTTCCCAGTTTGATTTATGCATAGCCCCTAAAGACACAAATTAATGTGTTCAAGGACCAAAAGGCCCAGCTGTTTGGAAACCTATGACAAAGCTTAACTAAGGTTCACACATGCAAACATAAAGCCCCTGTGATTACTAAGCTGGGTATTACACAGCTGGCTCTCTTATCCAGTAAGGACAGCCTGAATATACATACTACAGTGCTGATTTAGTATATCCCAAGGAACTGTGGATTCTGCATAGACAAGCTCCTTAAACAAAACTAAGAGAGATATAAAACTGTAACAATGTAAATCTACAATTCATTTATTAATGTTTGACATAATCATTAGGCATCAAGAAAAACACATTTCTTATGCAGTCCACCCTTTAATGGCAAGAAATCAGAAAATGAGTTCAAAGAAAATGCCAAAAGAAACTTCCAGCATGCTCTATATGGCCCTAAATTAATGAAAACATACCCCGGCGCAGCCTGCAAGCAGATGGCCCACACTGGCTCTTCCCACTTCCGCCTCAGCCCTGCTTCAATCAGTGCATACAAAATTCTGTCCACAATAATTTACTGAAGCCCCTGGGAAGGTCACTGCCACTTTCTTGCCAAAGTCAGTGATTACACTGTTGTCTTTTTTGTTGTTGTTGTTGTTGTTTTTGTTTGTTTGTTTTGTTTGTTTTTGTTTTTTGTTTTTCGAGACAGGGTTTCTCTGTGTASCCCTGGCTGTCCTGGAACTCACTCTGTAGASCAGGCTGGCCTYGAACTCAGAAATCCGCCTGCCTCTGCCTCCCAGAGTGCTGGGATTACAGGTGTGCATCRCACCACCCAGCTTACACTGTTGTCTTTACCCAACTTTCAACTGTGCCAACAAAGTATATGAATCAGTCCTGCTTTCTTGAAACTCTTCCCTTGCTTTCTTTAATACATGGGGACTCCTGGCTTCCTCTTTCTTAGTTTCTTTCATGGGCTTCATGTCTACCCTTCCCTGTACAGTGTTTCCCAGTGTCCCATTTTTATGGCACTCTTATTCTCAGTCTACATGCACAAATTTTAAGCTTGGACAGAATAAAGGTTCCTGGGTATGCTCCAAGTCTGGGGAATTTCTCAAACTATGTTTAGAGCTGTGTATACAAATTCTATGGGCCTATAGTTATCAGCTTCATAAATGAGTGTGAAAGAAAATAAGACAGTAAACTGATTTTACAATTGACAGTGATTGACCCCAAACTTCAAATGAAGTCTCCAGAAATGCTGCTAATTCCAAACTTGTCTCTTTATTCACAATTCTTCTCAATATGGACATGTTTTGGTGTACTGGATCTTTATCTTCTACCTTCTACCTCATTCTCAGCCTGTATGAACTATTTAAATAGCCTCCTTATATGTCTTCTATCACTACCCCTCAGTTGCAGGGTGATACTTCTAAAACAAAAATTTGATTTTGTCACTCTCATGACTTATTTATTGCTCTTAGACTACAGACCCTCAAAGTCCCTCGCATGGTAGATAAGGTCCTTCGCTGCCCAGTTTCTTCTCATCTGTGTAGATGTCAGTACTCTGTAGCTTGTCAGACTCAGTCCTTGACTACTCTACATGCTCTAGCTGAACCCTTGGACCCATTTGCTGCTTTGGCAGGAATGTGCCTGGGGCTTTCTTTCTTTCTTTAGACTTTTACCATGATATGTAGAGCAGTATACAGAGAAATATGTCAGATGACAGCTGTGCATTTAAACTCAACATTTCCTTGTCTGGATTGCCTGGGGAAACCTTTGCTAAGAAGCTAGCACAGGTCTCTAAGACTCATTAAAGGAACCTCATATATACTTAGATATCATACACTGCTATGAAAACATCACTCTGTGTTGTGACTGTTTTTCTTCTGACCCCCACGAAAATTGGACTGTATGGTACAGTACCATACAGAATAACAACTGGCACAACACTGTTGGTCAACAAATATGTGATAAATAATTTAAGCTGGAAATCAAGGCTTTTATCCCATACTCTTAATACCCACAATCTTTATCTTCATCTAGTATTAGAATGATAGGAAAGTAAATAGATTCTAGAAGTCAATTGACTTAGGAATTGACTTCTTAGGAATTGACTTAGGAATTAAGATCGCAAACCATCTTAACTCTCACCCTACCCTTACTTCCCATCATGCTAACAGCATTATGATAATCTGGTGTAGACACTTGATGGTAGGCTGAGTAAAGACTACTGCATATACATTTCTTTGCATATATGTGAAAGAAAGGGAGAGAGAGAGAGAGAGAGAGAGAGAGAGAGAGAGAGAGAGAGAGAGATCTGAGGGGAAGAAAGCAAGACTGAATGAAAGTCAGAATTAGATAAGGAGGGAGGCAAAATGTTCCATTTTGTTGCTATGATCAAACACTAACAAAAGGTAACTTAGGGGCAAGGGTTTCTTCAGCATACAATCAGTGGGTTATAGTCCACCACTGCAGGGATTTGAGAGGCATTTGAAGCAGCTAGTCAGATTATATCCAGTGTCAAGAACACAAATACATGAAGGCACTCATACTTCTTGTTTGGCTTATTATTATTATTATTATTATTATTATTATTATTATTATTATTGTTTTATTATTATTATTATTATTAACTTTTACACAGTTCAGAATCCTGCCTATGAAATGGTACCATGCACATTCAGAGTGGGTCTTTCTAATTCACTTAAACCAATTAAGAAAAGTCCCTCACAGGCAAATGTGATCTTGACAAATTCTTCATTGAGACTCTTCCCAGGTAATTCTAGATTGTGGCAGTTGACAATTAAAACTATTTATCACAGGGAAGTGTGGCTAGAGACAGAGGAAAGGAGTTCTCTTAAAAAGAAATCACATTTCTAGGTTTTAAAAAAATAAAGTTGAGGTCCAGCTTTAAGAAGTTCATGAAATTAAATTACATAATGGTATGAAAATTACTAAAATTACATGAGTACTTCAGAACAGGTAAAATTTTAAAAGTGTAAGAAACAAGTGATGTTATTTACTTTTTAAAGTCTGAATCACAATAAACTGGCATATACTTACTGGAAGATGAAAACAAAAAGAGATACTACCTTCAAAATGAACTTCAACCTGGAATCCCCTAGTCAAGACAAGTAGAGAAGCTATAGTTATAAAACCATTTGAAGTTACTGCAAAACTATGAAAACATGTAACAAAAACCAGCAAAAAGAGCAAAATAATGAAAGGACCACATCTAAGCGTCTCTGAGGGTGGAACCAGATGGCCTAGAAACCCAATTCGCATCTCCTAATTTGCTTGATAGATAAGGAAAGATATGCTTCCATTTAGTTCTCATAAACAGTGACCCCTTTTTCCCTCTGTGGACAAAGTCGATATACTACCACTTTTACTTCCCATATTTAAGGATATGTGTGCTTGGTAATGTATGCATTCAAACACTTATGCTGACAAAAATGGCCCTGCATTCATCTCTTTGTCTTTCAGTAGCACACACAAATGGAACAGGGAAGTGGGGAATTTAAATGCACAGCAGACAACTGATGTATTTCTCCATAAACTGGCCTACATATCATGGTAAAAGCAAAAGGAAAGAAAGCCTCTGATGCATTCTTCCCCATAAAGAAGCAAGTGGGGCCAAGGGAACAAACTAGTAAGTAGGAAAAGGAGGGAAAAAAGGAGATTACCAGTGAGTGCATAGCCTTTTTAAAAACAAATCAAAAGGACTATTATCCTTTGTTAACACTGAAGATAGGCCAACCTATTTCAGCGTCAAAAAAGAAAGATGAGCATTGCTTTTTATTATAAACAAAGCCAATAGAACTTTCAACATGGTCACACAGATGAAAATTCTATTTCATTCTAGAAAAGATTGTACCTAGTAGTGAATACAGTAGTTAGTACGATATATAAAAAATTAAGAGAGAAAATAAGAATGCTTAGAGTAAATAACAATATATAGAAGAAATTAAACCTTAACAATGCATATTATACCCTGTGATCTTAGAAACCACTCTATAGGAAAAAATGCACGTTTGAAAGGCTCTTGTACAAATTTCTCCTATATTTCATACATAAATGTATACATATTTTGAAATGATACATAACAGCAAAGCAGAGATCAGGAGTCAGGAAGATATATCTGAATCAGTGGGCTAATGAAGTACAATGAAATCTCAAGACCAAGAAAACAGGTTGACAAAACAGTTATTTCTTGAAATAAGAACTCCGGGTACAGTGTGTCCTACTTTAAGAAGATTCATTATTCCTTTATTTAGTCTAAAAAAAGAGAATTTAGGAAAGGTTATTTGTATTACAGAAGCATTCCATATGGTGGCCTTGTAAAATGTCAAGCTAATATTAAACTTTTAAGTAAAATTTGTTTGTACAAATAAGGAATTTTTATATTTTCTTATAAACGCAGGGTTTTTGTCTGAAGTGAAGTCTTCCATACCAACAAGCTTCACATGGAATTGTATTTGACTTATCTTGTCTAAATGTGAATGAATCCTGACGTAATGGTTCTGCTTAAAGTGTATATTTATAATATAGAGGGTAGAAACATGGGCGAGGGTTAAGCAGAGAGGGAAATTCTGTATTTAAAAACCAATAGGCAGAGATATCATCCAAAAATCCCCCTTAAGAAAGTTGGGTTTCATTACAAAAGATGGGAAATAAAATAATCTTTAAACTATGAAAACACAGGCCCAAGGCCAATTTAGGATTTTGTAATAAAAGAGATATAAGAAAATCTAAAAACCTAAAATCTATTGAGAAAGTTATATCAAATTGTGTAGGTTGAAAAAACATATTTTCACATGCACATTAAAAATGGATGTTTAAGGGGTTGGAGAGATGGCTCAGCAGGTAAGAACACTTGTTCTCTTGCAGAGGTCCCAGGTTCAGGTCTCAGAATCCACACGGTGGCTCGTGATTGTCACTAACTCCAGATCCAATAGATTTTACACTATTTTCTGGCCTCCGTGTGCATGCCTGGGACTCAACCATGCTTATAGGCAAACACTCATATACATTTAAAAACTAAATCTTAAGAGCAATAGCCTTTAAATTGACTTAGGATGAAGTATGCATAGATGTTTAATTTAGTACAAGACAAAGTGCTGTTAGAGCATATCTATGTATTGCTGTGACATGATTCAGATCTTCAAATGAATACTTATAAATAACGTTGCCCCTTGAAATTTCTGAGTCTATCCTTCACTGTTTATGTATACTAATAACTGCCAGTTTTGGTTGAATGTGTTCATAGATTGTGTCTTTGATTGACATATCATATTTTTAAGTAGATCCATTTTGTAAAAATATATAATTCCATTATATAAATAGGAGACTTTAGTATTAATTCAATTTCTGACAGACAGATGTTGCCTTGAATCCAATTATTAAAAACAGCTAAGTTCGTGCACTAGCTGAATAGTTACAATGAAGTAACCTCTATGAAAACAAAATAAAACAAAACAAAAACCTGCAATAGAAAAAATTGAAAAAAATCAGGACTAAAATGTGGACAAAGTTGTGAATCTTCTGTCTATGCAGATACACATCAACTTCAATAGGAGCAAAATTCTGACCATTTGATTTAGAACTAAAACCTTTATTTCTTTTTTTTTTTTTTTGTCACGACAGCTTGCATCACTGGGATGCTTCAGACAGACTCGGACATTTCAAATAAGAACATCATAGGCTAAAACCTTTATTTCTAAGAGGGTTACAGTCAATATTTGTTCACTATGATATATGCAAACTGTTGTCCTATTACATAATGTTCAAATTTTTTACTGTGTGATTTACTCTAAGATATGTGGGTGTGTGCGTGCTCGTGCACATATAGAAGGCATTATGAAGATAAAACTAATTTATCAATATTATAAAATAAAGATAAACACCTATAAATTACCGATTTAGAAACTTAATACATTATGGACAGCATAAATTTGACTCCAAGGGTTGTTTTTAAAAGGGACATGAAATTAGAAGGGCATGGACAAGTAAAAACAGTTCTAAGAATTAGGGCAGGTGTGGGATAAATATGAATAAAATAAACTATACTTCTGAAAAAAGACTTAATATCTAAAATCAAACTTATACCTTGATAAATCCTATTATAAGAAASTCTACCTAATCTAAAATAACAGACAATTATGGGACACATTTAGTAAATATTATTAAAAAATGTGAGTACCAATAAAGAGCAGTAACCAAAACTAAGAAAACAGCCTTAAAGATTACAAACCCAGCATGAACTTTACAAGTGGAGGTCCTATTTTTTTTAACTAACTAGAATCCTAAGTTTCATCCATTAATTTTGATATTTTTCTCTACTAGTACAAAAGTAATAAGAATGATATCCTAGCATCCCAAAACAAGAATATGCTAGAAAACAAAATCTAATCTTGTCTGTCCTCAGAACCAATTTCCTCTCTTTTATTTCATAAGCAGAAGCATTAGCAGCAGAGGCTGATGATACTAGCCCCTACCTGAAGGAGTCATAATGTTATAAAGAAAATATTCTGGAAAAATATTCTTGTCCTTGAGGATCCATCTATAAGATGTGAGAAATTGTAGGTCAGGATATAAAGCTCTCAGCTACTGCTCTAGCACCATTCCTGTCAGCTTCCTGCCACAACGATCATAGAGTAACCCTCTGAAACTATAAGCAAATTCCCAATTAAATGTTTACTTTTATAAGAGTTGCATTGGCCATTGTGCATTTCCACAGCAGTAAGTAGTAACTTAGGCAAGTGCTTTTACCTGCTGAATCATCTCAATGATCCTCTATAATGCTTTTATTAAAGCACATAGAACATGTATGTGAATTCACAAAAGCATCCCAGTACAATTAGTGTTGTATAATCAGATTGTATTTTTATTTGAAGAATTGCCAGTGCTCTCAACTGATGAATGATCTCTTTATTCCCAATTTATTTTCTTAAATGTTAAAATAGACAACTGTGAAGTGTTGTATAAGATAAAAGCATTTATGTGTTGGTGAGATGGCTCAGTGGGTAAAGGGACTTGCTGTTAGGCCTTACAACTGGAGTTTGATTCCTAGAACCCACATGGAAGAAGGGAACCAACTCATGATCACCCGCTGCTTTCTGACTATAACACATGCTGTGTGGTACATGCATATCGACACAGATACACAAACACACACACACATGTAAATAAAATTCCAAAGTACTTATGTGATAGCTGTGGAACCTCTTCTGGTTCTGGTTCTATAAATCTGCCTCAAGGATTATAGTCAGAAAGTAAGAGTGAGAAATGTACTTGAAGGCACAGTTGGTGGGGAGAGATTATGATTACACATTACGAAAGACTAGTATGCTTTAATCTGGAAAGATGGTATAGTCAAGCAAGGACAGTTACAACAGCACAAGCATTACCACTAAAACAATTACTGCTGTAACAGTAATTATGTCCACAGATTTCACACTTGTCCAGTCATGCTGTCTATGTGGTAAGCATGGTGCTGAGCTGCAATAAGTGAAAACTAGTTACTCACAAAATATCAGAAGACAAAAACCCCACAAAATTTCAATTTGAAGATTTAGGTTTAGTTTTAAGAATAGTATGAACTACATGCATGAACTTGGACAAATCTCTCATATTCTTAGGCATATCTAAAATACAGAGATGTGGGGATATAAATACTATACTACTGGGTAATGACCTAAAGGAAATTTAGTCATTATTCTTAAAAGAGACTTGCACACCTATGTTAACTGTAGCAGTATTGACAATAGCTAAACTATACAACAAACTTAGACACCAGCGGATGTGTGGATAAAGATGTTCGATGAGTCTGTTTTCCTTCCTTCCTTCCTTCCTTCCTTCCTCCCTCCCTCCCTCCCTCCCTCCCTTCCTTCCTTCTCTTTTTGTAGAGTCTCACTGTGTAGCTTGGGCTACCCGGAACTTGCTATGGAGACTGAACTGGTCTTGAACTTACAGAGATCTTCCAAACTGTCTCCTGGGTACTGAATGCACTTTTAAACCTGGCTTTATTTGTATTTCTACAAATAGCCAGTGCTTTCTTGAACTAAGAAACATCCTACATTTAAAAGACTGAAATGAGGAAATCTTATGTCTAAACTATAGTGTCATCATCACAACCCCATTCCTCTTTCCCCTCCACAGGGCCTCCTCTCCTCCCGGGAAACAGCCTGAAAGATACTTACACAGACTTGGAACACATTTTGAAATTTTTTGGCCACATAATTTTTAAGGTTCTTTCCAATGCTTGTATTCTGGGAGGAACTAAAACTTTCCTCATCTACGTCTTCCAGTGTCTTTCCTCTACCAAGTTCACTAAGTATTTGTTGAATATACCATATAATAAAAACGTGAAATAATATTTCTACCTTTAAAATGGTTTTCTATCTTGTTGAGTAAATCAAAATAAAGACTATGAGGAGGCCCTTCGAAAGGGATTTTAAGGAACAGGATCAAGTGCCCAGTGTCATAAAGGTCTAGTTGTATATCTTTTGTTGTTTGACTGTTGTTGCCTCGGAAGCAACTGTTTAAAGGAAGTAAATGAATGCCCATCTATAGTCCCTGAAATTCATTCAAAAATGTGAATATTTTACAATACATTCCATATTTTACAGAATGTTTTCATATATGTTCAGAGTGCCAGGGAAAATAACCACATTTCTCCCTTATTCAATTTATCATCACAAGTACAAACAGACAGTGATATTTTATTAGAATACAAACAAAGCAAAAAAAAAAAAAACCTTACCCAATCATGTTAGCTCCTATATTTGAGTCATCAAAGTAAATGCAAAATTCTTCTCTGCTACTTGAAATATCATTTTGTTGGAGCAAACCATTATACTGAATTTGGCTTTGACAGGAATTTTTTCAAACAATGATATTATTTATATGTAACACTTCCATATGATGCAACACTTCCATATGATGCAAGTCTTCAATGCAGGTAAATCAAGTTAAAATAAGAAACATTTTTTCTCTCCTCCTCATCTTCACTAGCAGTGGGAAGAAGGAAGGAAGGTCAGACAGAAGGCAAGTGTTATTCTCTACAGTTTAAATTCTTCCCAATAATGACATTCTTTTGTCTTTGGATTCAAAGTCAGCTAGCCAGCACTTAAATAAAATTAAGACAACAGCACCAATGGCAGCAAATTTGATGGAGAGTTTATTGGAGAAAGAGAATTTTAGAAAAAACTTTTCACATTCAAAACACATTAGCACTTCTAGGGGGAATCTTTCTGGAAAGGGCCAGGTGATCAATGTTATCCAGGACATAGTTCTTCTCAAATATCAACTGTGTTTCCCTTGAAGACTACTATGTATGTTTAAAAGAAGATTAAGGCAAATTTAAATTTCATTTGTGTGTTAGCAGAGTCAATATTTTAAATATGTCATGTAAATGGACATATTTTTTATAAACATCAAGTATAAAACAGTTGATTTTTTAAATCTATTAATACCAGAGGAATTTAGAGAGATATCAAATTATTRGGTTAAATAAAATTGCTCAACTTTTTCTAGTGTTTCTCCATGGTCCAATGACACTTTACGTGAAAGGTTGCATCTTTACATCTGCTGTGACAGATATAGAGATTCCAGTCTATGGAGATGTTCATAGGTACCTGCTACAAAGGCATATTGAGGGGGAAAACAAAGTGGGTACCCAGGTTCACAGATGACATCTATAACTCCTCTTATTAATTTTCACAGTGCCCCTGTAAAATAAAAATGCAATTCAAGGTCTTGTGCTTCATCTGGGAGACTTGCATTTGGAATGGTTCCAGCTATTCAAAGGACCATATGAGTTATAGTGCATCCAAGGCAGCTGGCCAAATTATTAACTGCTTCTATCTTCTTAGCAAAATGTAGAAATTTCTGTCCAAGACTCTTCAATAATACCAATCACTGACAATTGAGATAACATGACATTTATAGAACTATGTGCAACAAAGGAATTAATCAAGAGAAGAGCTAGCCTGAAGAATTGGAGCAAATCTTTGCCAGTTGTATACCTGATAGAGTACCACTACCTAGAATATATAAAGTATTCATAAAAGCTAAACATCAGAAATCAAACAACACAATAGATGTACTAATGAAATGAACTAACAGTTCTTAATAGATGAAGTACAAATGGTGAATTAAATATGAAAAATGTTAAATATACTTAAACATCAAGGAAATGCAAATAAAACATCATACTTAGACACCATAAGACTCCATGCCTATCATCAAGGAAACAAGCAACAACAAATGCTCATAAGGATGAGGGAGAAAGGAAAAATTGGTGGAAATCAATATGGAGATTCCTCAAAAGAAAAAAATATATAACTATCAAGCTCTGCCATTTCTGTGTATATATCCAAAGGACTATAAGAAAAAATACCATAGAGATGCCTAGACATCAGTGTTGACTGCAACAATACTATCAATAGTCAAGACATGAAATCAGCCTATTTATCTGCCAATAGATGAATAGATAAAGAAATGTGGCATCATCCTAATTCTCTTTGTTGCTATGATGAACATCATGAGCAAAAGCAACTTGGAGAGGAAATAGTTTTTCACATCTTGCAAGTTATAGACTATAATCAAGGAAATTCAGGGCAGTAGCTAAAGGCTGAACTGAAGCAGACATCACTGTGGAATCCTACTCTGTTAGCTTGCTCAACTACCTTCTTTTTGGAGCCCTAGGCACCTGTCCCCACACTGCGCTCACCCTCTCACATCAATCAACAATCAAGAAAAATACCCCCCCAGATCCCCTTCCTAGGAATGTCTGTCTCTGTCAAGTTGACAAAAACTAACTAGGAACAGTATATAGAAGGTGTGTGTGTATGTGTGTGTGTGTGTGTGTGTGTGTGTGTGTGTGTGTGTGTGTAGCTATATCAGGCACAAAGAAGAACAAATYGATGTCATGTGCTAGAAATTTGATAGAATTGGAGATAAGGCTGAGCAAATAAGCCATATGCAGAAAGATAAAATACTATTTTCTTTCATTTATGCATATTAAAATTCTTTATAGATACACAAAAGTACACACACACATACACACACACACACACACACACACACACACACACACACACACACACACACACACACCATGAAAGCAGAAGGAAGACTGGAAGGAAGAAAACAAGCCAAAAGAGAAAGGGGAAAATAAATATCAAACTAGTACTGACCTGGAAGGTACATAGTTATGGACTAGCTTCTATTAAGCTTTCATTATGCATACTACCAGAGAAGAAAAGTAGTCTTACCCTACTGTAAACCTGGCAAGTTGCAAAAATGACTAGCCTGGCAAGACACGCCCAATTGTACAATACTGGCATGAATATCACGGGAGTATTCAATCACTTTCTTATTCAAGCTCTACTAATAAAAAATTAAAATGGCATTGCTTCCCTAGGATATAGTTTTATTAGTTTTATTAAAAAGTAAGTATATGATATATTATTTATCATCATGGCATGGATTAATTCAAGAAATTCATGTTACAGACTCTGCAGTAAGTTCATGTTTCCAACCATACTGAAGAGGTAGACTTGATGTAACAATAAAATGTCTTTTTGAAGACTGAGCTACAGCACCGATTAAAAGGCAATGTATTCTAGAAGGAGTGTCTTCCAGGTCTCTTAGTTAATATCTAATATACAGATGATACTTATTCAACAACATAATTCATGGATATATGAATAATTATTAGGGGTAAAAATGAGAGCAACTTGGTTCACTATCCTCCAAGTGACTTAAGCAATATTTCCCAGTTCCCAAGACATTTGGCTCTACTACCTAAAGATCTCAGTTTCATAGGGAACTAAAGTTATAGTTCCTAAAATATCATAGCCCGTTCATGACAGGTTCTATTCATGTCATAGCATAAATTTTAATAAATTCAAATCACAGAACATATATATTTGAAGACAATGAAATTAAATTAGAAATCAACAGAAGCATCTGGAAATTATGAATGGTTCTTGGGTCAAAGAAGAAAAAAAGAAGTTAAAATAAAAATATACTATATCAAAAATTTGTGAGATGATACAAAGAGGTGTTTAGGGAAGAATGTATAGCATTAAGGGCTCACCAGATTATAGACTTTCATAATACAGGGAAAATGGTAACAATGAAAATGTTTATCAGTTAGGCAATGAATATGCTAGTTGTGGATAATTCAAATAATAAGATACTTCTCCAAATAAAAAGTGAATAAACTACCATGGTCAACCACAAGGGCATCAGGAATTGTTCAGGCAAATGGATGGAGCTAGAAAATGTCATCCTAAGTGATGTAACCCAGATCCCAAAGTACATGCATGGTATGACTCACTGATAAGTAGATAATAGCCAAAAAGTACAAAATACCCATGATTTTTTAACCCACAGACTATTAGAAGTTTAACAAAAAGGAAAACCTAGGTAAGGATGCTTGAACCGTACTTAGAAGGGGAAACAAAATAATCACGGTGGAGGTAAGGAGGGAGGGAGGGATCTTGGTGGGAGAGGAGAGGGTAGGGGAAAAGGGGCACAGGATCAGCTACAGGGGCGGGGGTTGACAGGAGAGAAGCCCAGAGGGCCAGGAGAATGAACGGAAATATGCAGCTGCTGGGGGTGAGGGTGGGGCGACATCTAGAAAATCCCAGACACCTGAAATAAGAGAGGAACCCAGGACTCAATATGGGTAACCTTAGGAGAAATGCCCAACAGTGGGGAGAAGGAACCTGAAGAGACCGGTAGGTAGACAAGGCCTCCAGTGGAGTGATGTGGACATCAACACACATTCAAAATATTTTACCCATAATTGTTCCTATCTTTTAAAAAAGATTCAGGAACAAAAATAGAGCATAGAATGAAGTAAAGGCTATCCAGTGACCAGCCCAACTTGGCAATCATCCCACGGGCGGGCACTGATCACTGACTCTATTACTGATGCTATGTTGTGTTTGCAGATAGGAACCTAGCATAGTTGTTCTCTGTGAGTCTCTACCACCAAGTGACTGAGACACATGCAGAGACCCACAACCAAGCATCGGATGGAGGTTGGGGACTCCCTATGGAAGAGGTAGGGGAAGGACTGAAGGAGTTGAAGGGGATGGCAACCCCATAGAAAGATCAATAGTGTCAGGTAACCCAAGCCCAAGAGCTCCAAGAGACTAAGCCACCAACCAAAGTGTATACATGGCCTGGTGCCAGGGCCCTGACACATATATAGCAGAGGACTGACTACCTTGTCTGGCCCCAGTGGGAGAGAATGCACCTAATCCTTTAAAGACTTGAGAAGGGGGATGAAGGGGACACCCTCTCAGAGGTGAAGGTGACAGGAGATGGGGTGAAGTATTCTTGGAGGGGGGACTGGGAGATGGCAACATTTGGGATGTAAATAAATAAAATAATTAATTTTAAACAGGGAAAATGACTGAAGAACAGTCTAACAGAGGCTGATTAGTAGTGCACACCTTAATCCCAGCAGTTAGAAGACAAAGATAGACAGATCTCTGTGAATTCGAGGCTAGCCTGGATTACACAGGGAGTTTCAGGTCAGCCAGGACTACACTAGTGAGACCATATCTCAAAACAAAGTAAACAGGAAAATGGACTAATTCGTGAAAGAAGAAAGTGGTAACTGGGGATGGAATAAAAGAAAGTCAAACAAGGCTACAAATTTTTGATTATATAGATGAAAAAAATCCTAAAGATTCACTATGAAGCCTACTGACTTAGTTAACCATTTTGGCTTAAGTAATTTAAATTTTCTTTGTGTGTGTATATGTGTGTTGTGTTACTCTTTTATTGGATATTTTATTTATTTACATTTCAAATTTTATCCTATTTCCTAGTTTCCCTTCCAAAACCCCCTACTCCATTCCCTCCTGTGCTTCTATGAGGCTGCTCTCCCCTACACCCACCCACTCCCGTCTCCCCACCCTGGCATTTCCCTATACTAGGGCATCGAGCCTTCACAGGACCAAGGGCCTCTCCTCCCATTGATATCTGACAAGGCTATCCTCTGCTACATATGCGGCTGAAGCCATGGGTCCCTCCATGTGTACTCTTTGGTTGGTGGTTTAGACCCCGGGAGTAATGGGGGCACTACTGATTGGTTCATATTGTTGTTCCTCCTATGGGGCTGCAAACCCCTTCAGCTCCTTCGGTCCTTTCTCTAGCTGTTTCATTGGGGTCCCCGTGCTCAGTCCAATGGTTGGCTGAGAGCTCACACCTCTGTATTTGTCAGGCAGAGCCTCTCAGGAGACAGCTATATCAGGCTCCTGTCAGCAAGCCCTTGTGGGCATCCACAATAGAGTCTGGGTTTGGTAACTGTACATGCAATGAATCCCCAGGTAGGGCAG
>BDUI01002661.1:70181-88442 GCA_002335545.1 Apodemus speciosus | reverse complement strand
AGAGACAGAGACAGAGACAGAGACAGAGAGAGACTAGCTTGCATTTCCAGCTGCCTGTCTGCTTGAGCCAAACGAAGGTAACCCCTCCTCCTCCACACACACACTACCCTGACCATTGTTGCAGTTCATGTTTGTATCCTGTTTCTTTTCCTTTCAGATTCCTCTAATAATGCCACAAAGTCTATGTTCTGCCCTAGTTGCTTTGGCCCATCTGATATATGTCATTCACTCAGTTCAGCTGAACTTTTCCTCCCAGCTGCCTGGAGAGGCTCTCGGCCAGGGGGGCAATTCAGTCTGGAGGCTTCTGGTGCCCCATCAATAAGCCAGATGCTGTGGATTGACGTGACTAGGAGATGTGCTACTCTGGCTGCGTGAAGTTGGGTAAATCATCAAGCCTCCTCATGCCTCCATTTCCATATCTGGAAAAGGAAGCCTTGCTGTCGGCATGATGACTAACTAGGGGAAAGGTTGAACAATGGCTCTGCTTGAGTGAAGGACTGTTTGTGTCAAACGAGTTTATTCCTGGAGGAAGGAGAAAGCCGGTCACTGTGGCCTACAGCTTGTTTGAGTGTTTGTGTTCCCCAAATGCATACAACTGAAATGAAATCAATGGGAATACAATTAGAATATCTTGGAAAGTCACCAGAGCTCACGCTAATGAATAGAACTAGTACCACATACAAGAGGCCTATAGGAACTCTCTGAGAACATACAAATCACATTATGCTTGAGGGAGGGCCTTTTACCTGATATCAATGTCTAGCACCTTCATCTTGGACTTCTCAACCTCCAGAACTGTGAGCGAGGCATTTCTGTTGTGTTTTTTTATTACCCTGTCTAAGGTATTTTGTTACAGCAGCGTGAAGGGAGAAGTAAGGCACAGACTGTAAGGGAGCCAGAATGCCGTGCACAGTGCATAAAGATTTCTGTAGATTTGATGGGGAGATAAGGAAACGGAGAGGGAGCAAAGGGCCAGGCAGTTACAGGGATGCTAGTTGTAGCAGGAAGGTGTGAGGTACTGTTTGTGGAGGGTTTTCTCCATGTTCTCATGTTGTTCAGCAGCTCCATCTGCCCCATTCACTGAGCAGTGGTTCTCATCCTGCAAGTCACACCCCTTTGGGAGTTGAACAACCCTATCACAGGGGTCACCTAAGACCATTGGAAAACATAGATAATTAGATATTTATTTTATGATATGTAACACTAACAAAATTATAGTTATGGAGTAGCAACAAAAGTAATCTTATGGTTGGGAGTTCCCACAATCTGAGGAAGGGAACTAAAGGGTCACAGCATTAGGGAGCTTGAGAAGCACAGACTTAGAATAAGGTTGAGATTGCTGGGGGAAGCTGTGTAAAGTCACACAGGTCTGTGGGATTCCCTCTTGGACCCCTTCTCTTTTCTAACTAATGTTCACCTGTCTAGTCTGCAGATTCTCGTCCTTTGCCTGGTTTTAAATCTCCTCAATGCACCAGTGATGGCTGGGGTGTACAGACAAGTCGTTAGCTCTTACCTCAAGACTCCCAGACCTAACTACAATGCCAGCTTTCCCCTTCACAAGTCAGGCACTTAAACCTGTCATTGAGAGTCCCCAGTCCGACCTCCCAAACCTTCCTTACCCAGTCACAATGGCAACTCCAGCTTTCCAGTTGCTCATGCTAAAACTTGGGGAGCACCTGGTCCCGACTTCCCCTTCTCTCTCTTCTCTGTCCTCATCTAATCCACTGGCAGACACCTCTTCCTTTAAAGGCTAGCCACATCTCATCTCCACCAGCACTTCAGTCCACCTGCACCTGTAGTCCTTCACTGGCATCTGGGGGCTTCCTCTTGCTTCCACACTTGCCTCCATGTTAACGTTCCACAGTAACTGGAATAATTTTTCACAAGACATAAGTTGGGCCATGTCTTGCTTGAAAACCTTCATGGCTTCTTATTTCACTTGACCTGAATGGCAAACCTTGTCCAAGCCCTCAGCTACGGCCCTGCTGCCCGGCCAACTGTTCTTTACTTCACTCTCCCTATGGCTGTTTTGCCTTGCGTTGCTTCACACACCAATGCCCCCCCAAAAAAATCCCTCATGGTTTCAGACATTCCATCAGGTCTGTGGGATTCCCTCTTGGACCCCCCTTCTCTCCTCTAGCTAATGTTCACCTGTCTAGTCTGCAGATTCTCGTCCTTTGCCTGGACGAGAGCCAGGCAAAGGCTCACCATTCCCTCAGTGGTAGAAATGACCTGACAGGGGTCTGTGCTAGCTTTCAGCTTTCCCTAAGTCCACCCCTTTAGCTTTTCTTCATCTTGGGCCCTCACCTAGGGTACGGTGCCTTCTACATCCACAGTAGGTCTTCCCTGGTCAGTTTATTCTCTCTGCAAACACTCTCACAGGCATACTCAGCGATGACCTCTACTGACATCCTAGCTTCCTCTTAATCCAATGGAACGGACGAAGATGAATCCTCACACATTGGAATTACCTCCTGGAAGCTCATGCCGAGTGGGAAGTTCAAATGCATTTGATGCACCCGGCCTGCTGGATGCTCTTGGCTAAACCTAGACTACTTACACATGTGAAGGACGTCACTTAAACAGTATGTGAGCCTACGTCTGGACAAAGTCATATAGCACAAGCCTATTTTATAATAAAGTACTGAAGACCTTGTGTGATTCAGTGGATAACCATGTCCAGGCTACTGACAACACAGTACTATATAATTAACTAAGCTACACGGTCCTTTTTTTCTGCCCAGATTTCAGAGAAAACTAACATATTGTGATACATCACCAGCTTGAGGAAGATCGAAACTCCAAATCGGAAGCAGTTTCTGCTAAATGCATACCACACGAGCACTATCATAAACACAAACTATTTTAAGTGATTAAAACTATTTAATTACAAGGCTCTGATTGCCTACTGGTCTATTTTTCCCTTAGAATTTGTTTCTCTTACTTCTCTAGAGAATAAACTCCCTGCAGACAGGAGTCTGGACTCTTATGTGTTCATTCAAAGACCCAGTATTCAAAATCAGCCAGGAGCAGCAGAAAAGTTCCACAAATTGTGTTAAATTAATGACTGTGTCTGTGAATAAAAGAACAACAGGTGTGTGAGTGAGGTGTATAAGAGCAGTCCCCAGGCTCTCCCATCACAGACTCCAGGGCTGATGCTCAAATTGGTTCCTTTTGCTAGCCATGAGGAAAATGTCAGGGGAAATTGTGCCCAGTGGGAGCGGTCACACTCCATAGCACCAGGCTGAGCCATCTGGGTTACACACTTGTCACACCACGCCAGCCGTATGCTCAATTCCTGACGTTCTTGAGGGAAGTGCCCCAGCTAGAAGGTGTTCTCCTCTCCCAGTCTCTCATTCCTTCCCTGAATCACTCCTGGTCTGATAAGAAGTAACTGGCATTGGGCAGATGTGGGAGACACGGGGAGACACTACTCCCGGTCTCACTGAGAAGAGAGACTGGCCGTTAAGATGGCCATGAACTTAGGCCAATCCACATACAATTGGGTGTCCTGTTCTAGAGAGCATTTCTGGGCAAGCACCCTGTAAAATACATCCTTTTAATGACAGAAGTGCAGGTATAAAGGTGACCATGAACCCCCTGGTGTTTAGTGTGTTTCCAGTTATTGGTGTCATCTCAAAGGTCCATGATCTGTCTACCTGTGGATGGGAAGTGTTTTTCCACAGTTGGTGCTGAGATCTGGGAGACCGTGTGAAGAAGCAGCAAGATAGCTTGGCATCTCAGTACACAGCTGGAGTTTAGGTGAAGGGCATGCCAGGCTACCCATTTATCTCTTGCATGCCTGGACAGGGGTCAGCTCTGTTGTAACACTTTGAGTTTGGTGTCTCATTTTTTGGCCCCCGTAGTTACTTCTATGGCCTAGGGAAAGGGTCAGGGAAGGAAATACACACCAGCGGGATACTTACTATAGTTATTTTCTACATCTTTGCCTGTTTAACATGCCACCTCAAGGTAAATAGATGGAACTAGAAAATATCATCCTGACTGAGGTAACTCAGACCCAAAAGGACATGCATGGTATGTACTCACTAATAAGTGGATATTAGCCACAGCATTCAGAAAGGTCAACAAGCTGAAGTGCCCAAGTGAGGACGCATCAATACCACTTAGGAGGGAGAAGAAAGCACTCACAAGTAGGGAAGGAGGGAGGGACCTGGGAGGGAAAGTGGAGAGGCAGGGGAGTGGGGGGGGGAGTGGGGGAACCTGATCTGGTATTGGGTGAGGGAAAAGGACTGAAGGCCTGAGGGCCAGCAGAAAGAATGGAAACAGGCAACCTTAGGAGATAGGAGGTAGGGGGAACCCTCCAGAATGGACCAAAGACTTGGGAGGTAAGAGACTCTCAGTACTCAAAGGGAGGGATCTTAGAAGAAATGCCTGACAGTAGGAGAGGGAACTTAAAGAGCCCATCTCCAACAGGAAGTCAGGGCATCAAATAAGGGAGAGGGAGACCATCCCACAGTCACAACTCTGACCCATAATTGTTCCTGTCTGAAAGCATTACAGGGATTGAAATGGAGAGGAGCCTGTGGAAAAGAAGGTCCAGTGACAGGGTCAAAGTGGGATCCAGCTCAAGGGGAGGTCCCAAGACCTGACACTATTACTGAGGCTATGGAGTACTCACAAAAAGGGACTTAGCATGACCA
Source organism: Apodemus speciosus (assembly GCA_002335545.1). Taxonomy (NCBI): domain Eukaryota; kingdom Metazoa; phylum Chordata; class Mammalia; order Rodentia; family Muridae; genus Apodemus; species Apodemus speciosus. The sequence continues at coordinate 83,778 of BDUI01002661.1, read as the reverse complement.
CACGCCGGAAGACCCAACAAGCAGCTAAAAGAGTCAGATGTAGATATTTGCGCCCAACCAATGGACAGAAGCAGCTGGCCCCTGTTGTTGAACTAGGGAGGGATGAAAGAAGCTGAGGAGAAGGGTGACCCTGTAGGAGGACCAGTAGTCTAAATTAATCTGGACCCCTGAGATCCCTCAAACACTGGGCAGCATACACCAGCGGATATGAGGCCCCCAACACACATACAGTCGAGGACTGCCAGGTCTGTGTTAATTCAGAGATGATGCACCTAACCCTCAAGAGACTGGAGGCCCCAGGGAGTTTAGAGGTCAGGTCGTCGGGTGGTGGGTAGGGACATCCACGTGGAGACTGGGGGTTGGGGAGGAGGTATGGGATATGGAACAGTCAGAGGGTGGACGAGGCGGGGGATAAAATATGGAGTGTAAAAAATTAATTAATTAATTAGTTAATTAATTAAAACATGTTGCTCAACCAGTATCATTGACACSTTTCAGATGTAGAGTCTGAGGTTTGGAAAGTGGTTTTCCCAGATCCCTAGATAGAGCACACACATCTGTGTTCTTCCATAGATGAATCTAGCATGTGATGAGAAACTGCCTGGATCCCTGGCTGCCTGAAACCTACACCTAGCCAATGCTATAAACCTTCTGCCCAGCCTCCCATCCCAGGCACCTGTCTGGGGGTAGGATGCTAACATCTAGAGACAGGGCTATATGAGCACCAGAGGTAGGCCTGGAGGACAGCTGCATGAATACTTAGATGGGTACTTAGATGGGTACTTAGATGGGTACTTAGATGGGTACTCACTGTGGGTGGGAGGAATGGATGGGTCAGGAGGAGCCATGTGATTCCGAGACAAGGTAAAAAGAGCAGAGGACGCTGTACACACAGAAGACCCAGGGTGCAGTGACGATGGCAGACTTGTGGGGAGGGTTCAGAAAGGATCCTTTTAGTCTGCCAGCAATGAGACCCAGTGTAGTCCACTTGGCTGGAGTCAAGCTTACTTCCCTTTTTGCAGTAGATTGTGTATGTTTCAGTGTTTGTGTGTGTGTGTGTGTGTGTGTGTGTGTGTGTGTATTGGGGGAATGAAGGAACAAATCTTCCAAACCAAAGCAAAATACTGTGGCATCCAAGAGGCAAAATCCACTAGCAGCAACAAAGGAAACAAGTCCGTCTGGTTCTAGTAACCTTTCCCCGTTGGTAATGTCCCTCTGCTCCCTTCGGCCTCCTACCTGAGACCCATCTGGAAGCAGCCGCCCCACGTTCTGCAACAAACTCAGGATTCGGAAACTGCAGAACAAGGTAACACGGCCCAAAAGCTGTCCCCAGCCAGGCATTACACCTCAAGGCCAGAGGACTGTGGGAGAGAAGAGGGGAAGGGTAACACATGTGCCCAGCCCTCCTCTCAGTCACTGCTGAGTGACTCCAGGGAGCCCATGCTCCTCTCTGGCTTCAACTATTGTCACTAAAATAAAAGGTGTCTCAGTGAGCTTTGTGTTCACAGAATCAAACACCTCAGACAAGCAATGCATTAAAAAAAAGACATCCAGAGGCCAGAAAGTCTAAGAGCACAGCACCAGGTAGTAGTGAGGGTCTTTCTTCTTTCCTGAAACATGATACAGAGCATCCTATGGGGAGATAGAACTGCTTCACCACACAGATGAACTCACCACTGGCTCAGGTCTCTCTCTGCCTTGTAGAAGCCACTGTGCCATTATGAGGCCTCATGACCCCTCCCAAGATCCCATACCTCCCAAAGACCTCAACTTCAAATCCACTAATGGACACATTTGGAAATGACATTTCTAGCCCAGATACCTTAAATGAAGATATCTCACCTGCAGCAAGGAGGCTATTCGTATATGGTCGCCCTTCCCCTTGGCACTTGGCTTCCGCTTGCCCCCCTCCCACTTCTACAGGATTCCATACAATGCCTATTCTGTAGCAGGCCATGACTGCAAAGATAGATAAAGTTCCTGTGGGGCTTCAAAGACACTATGCTAATAAGTAAGAAAAGCAAGCCCAGAAGAGGTGCACAGGATTGTGTATGAGCACCTTCATGTGTGTACACAATAGATGTTCAACACATCAATGGGCCGACAGAGCACTGGGAAGCACCCATAAGCTAACTGAGAAGGATGCTATTTCCTTTATTTTCCTGAGTATTTTTACCTTTCACTTTATCATTTCCAAATGATAAATTAAAAAGCAATGGTAATGATTAGCCCCTCAGTGAACACTTTGCTCTCTGCCTGGCATTCTTCTAAGACCTTCAGATGACAACCAGAATTGTTTCTGCAACAAAGCAGTTCCTATCAGGAAGCCTGATAGAGAGGAAGAACCAGAAGCACTGAGATTAAATAACTCTCCACTGTGGCACAGAACCTCAGGAGGGAACCCAGAGTTCAGGTCCCCAAGGGCAGATGGCTGGGAGGTTACCCCTTTATTTCCTCCACAGGAGCCCTATAGGCATGGGGGGGGGGGAACTGAAGGAAAGACGCCTTCCTACCTGGATGCAGTAGGGACAATTGGATGCTTCATGTCAAGGGGAGGGTACTGAAGAATTCCCTGAAACTCAACTGCCCTGTGCCGGGCTCTGAACACCGAAATTCTCCCAGAGAAGACTTGCTACCATAGCTGACAATGCCACCAACGGGGCCCTTGTATGAAACAGACTCTCCAAGCAGAGAAAGCCACACCAACAAGGCCTGAGGGTGGGGACTGCCTGTGGCTACCCTGGGAAATGCAGGAGCAGAAGGTGCAGATGGCATGTTACAGGGCGGGGGGGGGGGGGGGGGGGGGAGTGGCAGGGTGGGCATGAGAGAGGAGGTTGGCAGGTGAACTGCTGCCAGGTACACAGAGAAGAGCCAGCCAATAGCAGGGGCTGTAATGTGTCTGTGTCCTGAGGCAGCAGTGAGCCTGTTGTGTTTGCTTGCTTGCTTGCTTGCTTGCTTGCTTGCTTGCTTGCTTGTTTTACAGAAGCAGAGAGACGAATCAGATCGGGTTTAAGCACTGAAGTCCTATGGGTCCATCCACTCGCCTTCCTCGGCTCCCCTCTTTCAATATGGAGGCAAGGAATCTGGAGAACCTTCCCTAGATTCTGCCCCAGTTAGAGTCAAACATGAAGAAGGCGGTTTCTCTCAATTCTCATGACAAATTTTACATAATCAGATAACAACAACAACAACAACAACAACAACAACAACAACAATCAGGCAATAATGACACAAAGCTGATCATCAAGAGACATCCAGACCTCCCCACTTCTGGCCTGCCCATAGAGCCGCTGTGCATATTCTAATACCCAGCGCCAAGGTCACCCCTCAAGGAGAGCTTCCCCAAAGAACAGCCACTCCGAATATCCCATCTCTGTTCTTTGGGACATGCTCTATTCCAACCACTGAGTATCACTGGCTGCTGTCACAGCTCACCTCTACCTGAAGGTCCTTTAGGGTTCCACCCTTGGCAACCCATCTCCATAACTCAGGGTCTGACTGGTGCCTACCCCATGGCCAGTGTCTGTAATCTACTCCTGGGGAAGAACAAGTTTAGAAGAAAGCAGGCATCAGCTAAGTAGGGGAGCTAGGTTCTCCAGAGTAGCTCAGGCCCTTGAGTGACATTGCAGAAATCTGGCCGAGGGCACTGATGGTTTTCTTAGGTCCTTGAGGATGAGCCTGTAAATTTCCATGTTGTGAGTCAGTGGGTCCATGGTCTCCTTTCTTTGCCAGGGGAGCCATTAACCTATAGTGCTTACAGCCCCGGAGGTAAGCACTGGGCATGGCTGTATCAGCAAGGGTCTCATTTGACAATACCTGCCTGCACTAATTACAAGCTGCACACAGCTCATGAATGGGCTGATCCTAGCAGCCGCCTCCGCTGGGGGGTGGGGTGAGGAAGCACTGGTGCTCACTGTGCTGTGTGGGCCAGGTATGGAACTCGCCCCCCACCCCCACCCCCTACTCCCTGCCCAGCTCCAAAGATTTCCTTTGCCTGAAATCACATAGGTTCTGTGTCCTTCTCCTCCCTGCTCTAATTCCTCACCCTCCCACAGTTTCTCAGAAAGTTCTTACTTCCTGTTGCCAGAATGCCTGGAGGAGCCCAGCTCTGTCCAATCAATCCTCTACAATACCCCCAGAAGCACTTTGAAATAACTCTTCCAGCTCCTTGCGGAATTTCCTCCTGGGTTTCCAAGGCACCTGAGCCCTGGTCCCACCTGCTCTTCCAGCCTTATCGTCCTCTCCCATCACAGTCACCCTGGCCTCCTCTTGGTGCTCTCCTGTCTCTCCTTCTCTTTGAATCCTGAGAGCTCCTGTCTAATTCAAGGTCCTCCTCTCAAGCAGAAAAACATCTACTATCTTCCTCGAGGTTCTTACAGAGGCATCAGCTTCCATAGCTTTCCAGATGCCCTGTCCCTTCACTTCTAACACTTGTGTTGTGTATGAATCACGTGACAGACACATTGTTTATCATACCCATCTCCATTGTTCCCTCTGAAACTCTGGTCCATTGCAGCCTTCTCGTCCCACTATTAGCTGCTCTTCATCCTCACCAGGGAAGAACCCTTAGAGTCCTTTCTCCAAGGCTCATTCTCATTCTCAGCAAACAAAGGAAAAGGTTTGATCTCTAATTGTCAAGGTTACTGTGACCTCGTCATCGTCACCACCACCACCATCATCTTGATACTAATCATGTCGTACACTAATCACATCCCAGGTGGCCCGAGAGACTGAAAGCTTTCCTCCGCATCCATCCGCTCCAGCACCCGGGAAGCACTCTGTCACAGCTGGCACCGTCAGGACAGTCCTGTCTGGCCTGGCGGAAGCGTACGAGACAGGAGTATGCCAGGCACGTTCTGGGGACAGCTCACAGACAAGCTTGGCTGGAGCTCAGGGCTCGTGTTTAATAAAAGATTAATGAAATTGTCAAATTGACCTTGTCAGTGTCTGCTCAATCCAATTATGCGGCTGTGGCCCCCATGAATGGGGTTAAAACAGGAGCGCACAAGAAAGGCACCAAGACAGCAGCCCCAGGGGAAGTGGCAGCACCCTGGAAGCCCTGAAGGGAAGTCAATCCTACCCCATCTCCCTGGCCCCATCTGAGCCTGCTGGCAGTGCTTGATGTGCAGTAAGTACCCTGTGTCAGGGAAACTGCAGCTGAGCACTGACTCCCACTGATGCCCTTGTTCCAGGCTCTGTGCTGGACCAAGGACCATAGTGAGCAAGGTAGACTGTCCTTCAGAAGTTCTTGTCTTGGTCTGGTAGGCAGGACAGTTGCAAAACCAAGCAGAAACCTAAGTGTGATAGCACATGACTTATCCCAGCACTCAGGAAGCAGAGGTAGGCGGATCTCTGTTAGTTCCAAGCCAGCCAGGGCTACATGGTAAGACCCGGTCTCCAACAAAACAAACAGACAGACAAACAACAGCAGCAACAACAAAACATAAATGGAATTCACTAAAGTGAGCAGTGAGAGTTCCACAAGGTCCCAGAGAAGGCACACGTGGGTCAGCCTGGGACTCAGGGTTTCCAGACAGGGTGTTTCCCCACAGTGGGAATACTCAGGTAAGGGTACTGAAGGAGGGCRAGCAACTCTTAGAGACAGCCATCTGCAAACAGGAGGACTGTGGGAGAATGTTAGAATGTTCTGGACAGCAGCTGGGGCTTTGGGGGATTCATTCATCGTGGAAGGGTTGGAGATAGTGAGGGTTGGCGGGGTCCCGCTGTCAGCCGAGCAGCCCCAAGCTCTGCTTAGGAGAGACTGGAGCCTAAGGGGCCCAGGAGGAGAAGGACAAGGTTTTACTAGAGACCAAGCTCTGGCAGTCTGCATAGGAGCTAGGTCAAGAGGACACTGGAGGGCTCCCTAGCATCAGGAGCCTCGACCATGTCAAGGGCTTGTGGAAATGTGAGCTGTAAGACCCTGTGTCCATCCTAACAGAGGGCCTGCCTGGGTGGCAGTATTTCCTGGGATCTGAGCACCCTCTTCAGTGCACCAAGCTTGCTTGGATTCCTGCCCAATTGGCTGTTTAGCTCAGCATGTCAGGACAGATGGCATCGCCATCGCCGGATCACAGCTGAGCCACAGGTGGGAGGAGCACTGATGCTGTGACCCCTTCTCCATAGGCCATTGCTTGCTTATTTTAAGAGCACCTGTCAGCTCGACTTCTGATTCCATAAACATGAGACCTGCATCTGGATGGATGGTTTCAAACAAGGAAATTTGTGTTCAGGCAAGGAGTCCTGGAGCACAAGTCCTGCTGCACGGCCCTCTACAGTGTCCTAGGGACAGGTCCCTAGCACGTTCCCTGGCCAGCAATATCCCTGTCTCCTGACTCTGCCAAGCCAGAATCAGCAGAGCCCCTTTGTGCCTCCTCTCTAGTGAGAAAGCCCTGCCTTGGTTCCAGGCGTCTGTTTCTCTCACCAGTCTCCTGTTTTCCTTCACTGCAGCCTCACCCTATCTTCCATTACCACAGCTCCACCACAGTGGCCTTCCCTTCTAGCTATGGGTCTCCATGTTCAAATTCCCATGATCCCCTGCTAACATCTCACAGCCGAGTCCGGCTCCTAAGGTGCTCACTGCAGTCCTAACGTGGTTCACCTCTGTGGCTTGGCCTCTCAGCTGATCCTGCCTCCACACTTGACTTCTTGTAGGGCTGAAGGTGCAGTGAGCTACCTCACCTTTCTCCCGCCTTTGAACCTCTGGGTGGGGACACTCCCATACTGCTCTGAAAGAACTTTGTCTTCTTACATTTTAGCTGGGGGTGGGGGGGCCGAGGTAAAACAAGAAATGAGAGTGGGGACAGCTTGTGGATGGACATTTCTCAGAAAACTGCATGGCCCTGCGTCTTCCCCCTCTGTCTTCGTAACATCAGTGCATACCATCTGCCCAGAGGAGTCGCCCAGCAACTGGTCAGTACCCTTCCTCAGGAGACTCTAAGAGAAGTATTAATCTTTCTCACATTCCCTTAGGCTCCATGCAACTGCAACTCCAACCTTTAGGTACTAGTCTCTGCTAATCTTTCTAGATCTACCCATCACCTCATTCATTCATTTATTCATTCATTCATCCATTGGCTCCTTGAAGAGACAGAGGCCAGTCCCCAGGCTCAGCTTTTGTGGCCTGTCCTGCCCCATGCTCTAGGAGCTAACGGGACGCAGGAGGGAGCGCTGCCTGCTTTGCCTCATTATCCATGTGCTGGCTAGGCACTGGGCCCGGAATGGCTTTGGGTGAGTATTTGCTGAGTGAATAAACATTTGAGATCATTTTATTGAAATGCTTCAGAGTAAATTTAGAGACAGGCATTCCTCTACTCAAGAGTAATTTAATAACCACAAATGCCTTTAACGCAGTGGGGAGAAAGAAGGGGAAGGTGTGTGTTTCCCTTATTGCTGCTGTTAAAATAAATGGCATTTTTAATAAAGTGTCCCCATACAGCATATAGAATATGGCCACATGACAGAAGAAATATCTGGTGAAATTATGTGCAGCAAAACAGCCTTTTTTTCCTGGTCTTTTGATTATTAAATTTAATCACTTTTGAGCTGAATCCATACTCTTTTTTTTTTTAATCCTAGAGGCAGGTACACTTTTGATTAAAATGTGGGCCCCAAAGCACTTTAGCAGGGGAAGGCTAAGCTAAGTCCCCAGAGGAACTGTGGAAGAGCAAGCCAACGGGATGACAGGGTCAAGGCAACAGCCACAATTTGCTTCTCACTTGATGGATGTGTTTATCCCCAGACGGGGCACACAGCAGTCATGGGGTACATGGAAATCTTGCAATTAAGGCAAAGTCTAATTAGAGACTACACATCCAAAATACAAAGGAAGCTCCTTGCAGCAGCTTCTCTAGCTGCCTCTGCCACTCTTGTGGATCGAAAGGAGGGGAATCAATGTATCCTGTTGCCAACACAGTTTCTGGGTGCAGCCTTGCCTTTAAAGTCCATGGAGACAGCTCAGCCCATCAGGTCAACACAATCAGATTTGCTCCTGACTCTGCTCATCGGAATGTCACTGGCCTTTGAATCTCCATCTTTAGATTGGGAGTGAAGGCAATCTTAGAGAATCAGATACAGACAGAAGAGGACTCAGTTCAAAAATGTCCTTAATCAAGTTAGCTCACTCACGTTGCATTTGCACTTGGCCCCAGACAACCAGGTAAGAAAGCCCAGTTCAGGGGTATGGCTGGCAAAGGAGCCAGAGGGGAAAGAAAGTGGGGCAGCGGAGGCCTCTGGTCCTTGCAGCATTCTTTGTGCCCAGGGCTGAGGACTGGGTTTCAAAGCACGCTCTCCTGCGCATGTGAAAATCCATTTGACAATGGATTTATGTGTCCCAGGTGAGAGGAATAGTTCCTGCTTATGCCAAGCAGTCCTTTAAGCCTAAGTGCTGGAAGGTGAGAGAAGAGGTTCAGAGGGTGACTTGTGCACCCTCAGGGCTTTGACTCAGCCAGTCAAAGCTCCTGAGCTCAGTCTAGGGTCAGGAGAGGAATTAGGAGCTGTTTCTGTTCTTGTAGGTGCAAAAGTCTGAGTCAGAAAAGGGAAAAGCACAGAAGGGGATAGCAACTGTTTACAGTCCTTTGGTACTTCACAGCTGTCAAATGCCTTTGACTGATCTGTGATTTAGTCCTCCCTAGAGTCCTTGAGTCAGGCAGAGGCAGTCATTCTGTGTGAAACTGAGACTGAGCTGCAGGCCTGTTTGCACTTCAGGTACTCAGAGGGGTAGATGTGTGGAGTGCCGCACTTGGGGTGGATGGGGTGGGTTGTTTCTTCTTTCTACTTTGTGTGTATTTGCTTTGAATTGCTGAAAAATTCCAAAGTCTTTTTGCTGTCTTCTCTCTGCCGCCCATTAAGGACTGCCCCCAAACTGGCCTGAGGAGGCAGGTGGGTCTCTGTGAATCTGAGGCCAGCCTGGTCTATACAGGAGAAGAAGGAGTTCGAGATGGCTGTGAGCATGGTCGGAGTCTGGTCAGGGAAGAGGACTCCTCTTTGACTCTGTCGTTCAGAACAGAGCTCTGGCTTATACAGCTGGCTCGTAGAGCTGACTGCTAGCTGGACCGAAGCTATGCTGAGGGAAACGGTGAACCGGGACTCAGAAGGACTTGGCTTCGAATCCTTGCCCTCTTATGTATTACTTGTCTGACCCTAAGACAGGGAGGAAAGTATCCTCATTTCTCTGGACTACTGTGCTTTCATCAGGATAAATAGACAATAATGCCCAAAGTGGAACACAGTCATTATTACCAAACACATGGAATTTTAGCTGTGGACCCTAAGAAACACAATGAACTAAATGATTGAATCCCTGACCCTGTGCTGGGGAAAGGGTCCAGAGAAGGCCTTGGCATGCTTCTAATGGCTGCTCTTCTTACTAAAGACAATGAAAAAGAAAGAAGAAAGGAGAGGAGAGGAAAGGAGAGGAGAGGAGAGGGGAGGGGAGGGGAGAGGAGGAAGGAAGGAAGGTAGATAGGCAGACAGGCACCTCAGAAGCATAATTTAAAACTTAGGTAGTCTAGTCCATCAAACCAAATCATTCTGTGGTTTTGTTTGTTTTTGTTGACTCTGACAAAGTTGGTTCTATTTGGTCCTGGACTGTCTTAGTTAGGGTTGTTATTGTTATTATCAAACACCATGACCAAAGCAACTTCAGGGAAGAAAGGGTTTATTTGGCTTACACTTCCACATCGTAGCCTGTTATTGGAGGAATCCAGGACAAGAACACACACAGGGCAGGAACGTGGACACAGAAGTTGATGCAGACACCATGGAGAGATGCTACTTACTGGCTTGTCCCCAGCGCTTACTCAACCTGATTGTGTGTGTGTGTGTGTGTGTGTGTGTGTGTGTGTGTGTGTATGGAGGCATTTTCTCAATTAAAGTTCCCTCCTTTCAAATAACTTCAGCTTGTGTCAGTTGATGTAGACTAGGCAGCACATGGGCTAAGCTCTCTGAAGGGTAGAAACACTCCAAACCCCTTACCTGCCTCCTGGAAAAAGTGAGGGAGCCACAGGCTGGGCCACACAGTGTTAAACCTCTTTCTTTCCCAGAGATTGCAGCCAATGAGGCTTTCTGCTTAAATGGCCTAGAACYATCTCCCAAAGCTCCTTAACTCAGAAAAGTGCGAGTCAGCAAAATGAAAATAACTTAAAAGGCTCATTGGAAAAATGAGCTCCAGTCTCCTCTTCCAGCTGAGGGCCTCTCCAAGGCCAGACTAGGGGCTTCCCACTAGCTCAGGAAGGCAAGTGAGCATTAAAGGCTTGAGTTTGCKTCCTAGTGGKAGCTGGAGGGCCCTTCAGATTCCCCATGGAGTGCCTGTGGCTCCCAGGATGCTGTTAGGGCTCTGTCTGCCTTTAAAGGCTGGAACAGTCCTGTGTGTTCATAGAAAGGAAGGGAAGCCATCAGTTCTGAGTCCCACACAAGTAGCACGTGCTGCTCCCAGCTAAGGGCTTGGCATTCCCTGCATCTGTCACTCCACAGGGAGGAGTATAATTGATGAACACCCACCTGCCTGCCCCATGAGCATAGTGGTTCAGGCAATATCCCTAAATGTGGACTTTTTATTCTTTCTCCTGAAGCTAAGGAATCTGCTTCTTGTGGCAGACAAATCTCTGGTCCAGAGGGCAGACTGACCTAGCAAAAGTACCACTGAGAAAAGCACAGGAGGAAACGTCATGGCAGATTCATGCCCACCTTACATCTCAGTTGTTTTATGTATCCAAGAGTCGTCCAGAAAGGGCCTTTTATAGAAGGGAATACAAAATCAAAGAAGTAACCTGCCCAAGGTCTCAGAGCTGCTGAGAGGGAGAGCCCAGAGTAAACACAAGCAAGAAGGGGCAGAGTCCTCAATCTCATCAGTTCAACCCCTTCCTTCTTTCTTGTCCTAATACAGTCTACCAAACTTTGACCTGTGAGAACAAGACCAGGATGACATCATGGTACTCTCTACCCATGAAGGGCGGTTCTGACCCTCATGGGTGTCTGTCGTCAGCAAACAGAACTGTGTCAGTACTCAGTTTCTTACAGGCTTACTTCTAGGGAGAGCTCAACTTCATGCATCCCATAGAGTCTGTGAGAAGATCAGGGAAACTAAATACAAAGACATGGTACCCCATCTTAAATGGCTTAGAGTTCATCAAGAGAGATGGACACACAGTGATGGGGAGTTTGAGGCTGGAGCAGTGTTAGAGGAGGGGTCTTTGGTGCAGACTGAGAGGCTCTGCCCTCACAACACCTCATGGTTGCCAAGCAGAGGCCACAGAGGACAGATGAAAGACAGTTTCTGTGGACACAGAGAGACAACCATCTTGTTAAGAAAGTTCTGGGTTAAGACACCTCTGGAAGAGGCAGAGTGAAGACAGAGACGCCATCAGATGAGAACAGCTCTTTATTTGTTGGGGATGTACATGTGGGATAAGGCCATGCACTGCACACTGCTGGGTGCCTGAGGGAGCACCCCTCAGAGGCCCTGCCTGAGGTCTTACTTTGCCTAGGTGTTTTCACTAGGTATTCACTGAATCTTGTGAGCAGGATTCAACTAAGGTGTGACTGGAGTAGCCCACAGAGGAGGAAACCACGTCAGGAAATTAGCATCAATGTGCAGAGCCACAGAGTTAGAGTAGTCTCCCCTGATAGCATGGTATCTGGGGAGAGGAGAAAGGAGAGCCATTTGGTGTGGAATGGGGGGAGGGGCAGCTACAACCCCCACCCCAGCCAGCCTCTTCCAGGAGCTTCCTTTTGTGCCCCCAACAATGCTGCAGGTGGTGGGTGGTTATTAGGTTGTGGAATAAACTTCCTTTTATCTAAAAGAGATCTAGGAGGATCTCTTTAAAAAATTTAAAAACAATGTTAGAACTTTTGAAATCATGCAGTTCAAGTAATGTTTGTTAATGAGACAATTACAGGGGTCTCTAGTGGAGGACAACATTAAATTATGATGAATAACTTTGCAAGGATGTAAAGGGTCAGATTTATGCATCTCACAAAAGGAAGAAGTTGAAACAGTATATCTATGTAGAATGCTAATTTGCCAAACTCTGAATATTCCAAATACAGGCAATACTCTTGGGACGCGGCACATACATGTCTGCTTACTCTGCTTAAAATATGGCTGAGTCCTTTGGGAGGCAACACAGTGACACATGGGGAGGAATTTAAAGATGCTCTTGTCTTTAACCCAATTATTTCACTCCTTGGAATTTATTCGACAAAGAAAAAAATCAGCAGAAGGGAAACAATCACAAAAGATGGCCAGGCAGCAATTCCCAAAAGCAGGAAGCTAGAGACCACAAGTCACACAATGGGTTAAGAAAGTAACGTTGGCCCGGGCCCAGGAAGGTTAGTAGGATGGTAGCTGTGCAAACCAGGCCACAGCAGAGCATGCTTGGGTGGTGGGGTGGTGCCGGTTCTTGTCAGAAGAGCATGGAGACAGAAGCATGAGGGGAAAGGGAGGGTGACCATGAACTCCGGGTTTGGCTCTTGGGATTATGGCTGGGTTTTCTTTTTAATTTTTTTGGCTCTCTTTGGGGTTTTCTTTTGTAACTTAAACAAAACTGGAGAAGAAGACCTCAACCARCTGGAATGTTGGACTGCCACCAACAACATGAAATGTGATGGGGATGAATGCAAAATCCTGCATTTCATTTAAGAAATATATTCCAAAAATCCACATGACTTGGGGTAGGAGTGGGACTGAAGAGCTGTTATGATAAAGGGGGCCAGAATAAGGGAACAAAAGACTCCACATTTACTAGACAGGTACAACAGCAAGTCAATGCAGTTACCATAATGACAGTGTAAGGGGCACAGTGATAGGTAGGAGAAAGACTAAATACATATTGAAGTCAAGACTGTATCCACTGGGAGTTGCTCTGGCTTCAAAACTCACACTGTTCCTAATTCAGCATGGATAACTACAGGGACAAAGACACAGCCCAAAGCAGGGAGGAGGATTGGGTGATGCCTCCAAACACATTCTGAATCTTACCTTAGTTGGTAAGTTCTCTGCCCAGCCCAACAAGAGGCAATTTTATTGCTAAAGCTGAGAGCTAAAGCTCTCAGAATAAGAGATGAGGACGCCCCATGGATCAGATGCTTCCTAGAGCCCAGAATCCATCCCCGAGTTCTGTCTTTGGCAATGTGTCCTGAAAGGGCAGCCATGATGCCCAGAGTTTTAATGAACCAGGATGATGCAGAAGTAAGAGCTTTTCTTACAACATCGTTGACACAATCCTGTGAGGCAGATATGCCGATTTCCAGAAGAGAACATTGAAGTGTTCTGGTCAGATTTTTATAAACTTGCCACAGCTAGCCATATCAGAGAGGATGGAACCTCAACTGAGAAAATGTTCCCATCAGATTGACCTATATGCAAATCCATAGGGTGTTTTCTTGATTAATGATTGATATGAGAGAGCCCAGCCCATTGGAGACTGTGTCATTCATGGGCAGGTGGTTCTGGGATATATATATAGATAGATAGATAGATAGATAGATAGATAGATAGATAGATAGATAGATAGAGATAGAGATAGAGATAGAGATAGAGATAGAGATAGAGATAGAGATAGAGATAGAGATAGAGATAGAGATAGAGATAGAGATAGAT